>CM069231.1:0-240082 GCA_035582765.1 Acer negundo | reverse complement strand
ACACTTGATTTAGACGGCGGAGACGGCGCTGGAGGAGATGCTACTGGAGGTAATTCCAATCGACGACCACGTGGCCGTCCAGCTGGTTCCAAGAACAAGCCAAAACCACCCATCATCATCACGCGCGACAGCCCTAATGCCCTCCGGTCGCACGTGATCGAAGTCTCGGCCGGCGCTGACATCGTGGAGAGCATGTCAAATTACGCAAGGAGGAGAGGGAGAGGTGTATGCGTGTTGAATGGAAGCGGGACTGTTGTTAATGTGAATCTAAAGCAGCCTTCGGTTGGGAGTCATGTGGTCACTTTGCACGGTAGGTTTGAGATTCTTTCGCTGTCCGGGACGGTGCTACCGCCTCCTGCGCCGCCGGGAGCAGGTGGGTTATCGATATTTTTGTCTGGTGGGCAAGGTCAGGTTGTCGGTGGGAGCGTGGTGGGTCCGCTGGTGGCGTCTGGTCCGGTGATATTGATGGCTGCTTCTTTTGCAAATGCTGTGTTTGAGAGGTTGCCTTTAGAGGATGATCATCTGGAGGAGGAGGATCGTCAGGGTGGTGTAGCACAAGTTCAGCCCTCAGCGTCTCAGTCTTCTGGTGTCACAGGCGGCGGGATCGGTGATGGTGGCAGTGGTGGTTTGTTTAATATGGGAGCTGGAAATGTGGGGAATTATCCAAATTTTCCGGGGGACTTGTTTGGATCATGGGGTGGTGGAAGTGCTTCTAATAGGTCTCCTTTCTAGCTAGCGTGTGACTAAATTGATCAAATCTTGCAAAAATTTTCAAAAAAATAAAAAAATTGCAAGGATTATAAACCTTTTTTTTTTTTTTTTGGGTTTTATTGTAATTGAAAGCAAATCGATGAATCAAATGCAGTTTGGGAGCTTAAGTGGATGATGATTTACAGAGACTTCTCAAAGTCAGTAAGTTTAAGTGCTTCTTCTATGTATAAAATATTTTACTTCTTCTCTTGACAATTTTGCTTCTTTTTATTATGTAGAGCTTAATATATAATATATGTAGTTTCATTGTGGAAACTGAATTAAATATATGTTTTATTAGATTTAGAATTATATATATCCTAGTACTTCATTAGTATATATTATTACATGTTTCATGTTATTTAGAATTATTTATATCATAGTAGCACTTCATTATATATTATTATTACATGTTTTATGTTTGTGTGTGTATTGCATTTAGATATGTTCTTATTTTCTGCCAAACTCAACACATTTATATATATATATATATATATATATATAACATATAGAAGAGAACCATATATAGAAGCCAGTTTGTTTTTATTTTTTTGTTCCTGGTTTGACTTCTGAAAATGAAAACCCTAGTTTGTAAACTTGTAGAATCTCCATTTCTTGGCAACCTAATTAATGTTGACTACTGACCAAGCGTTACAAAGCAGAAGTAGTAGTAGAAACTTTGAACTTTGAACTTTGAAGAAGAAAGTTGTCAGTTACTAAACGTGAATTATCATATATAGTGTGTAATGTTGTTAAGATTTATGAATTCTACTTGTTAGATATTAATAATAAAAAGCCCCTGCAACATATGAACATTTGTCTGAACTTCTCGGACTTATAAAAAGGGAAATTAAAGAAGACAGAAATTTCATTGATTCCCATTCAATTAAAGAAGTGGTTGATTCTTGATTGACAAGTTGTGTTTGTTTAGTGGTTTTGTGTGTTGTTTTGGAAGCTGTACTGAATAGTGAATAGACAGAATAAATTGTTCTTGGAACTTGACATCTCTTTTTCCATGGATGTTGTAGAAAATATATGATTTTATGTCCTAATTAGCTCAGCAACCCAAGTACTGGTTTTATATATCTCGTGTGCTTTAGTTGTTCTTGAATTGCACAATCAGGTTTTATGCTTTTAGATTTATGTGGAAATTAATTAAGAATCCCTTTGAGACGCAAATTAAATATTATGTTGAGTACTGCTATACTATTATATATATGCTGCTTAATTATTTCCAAGATCATATGTTTTCTTGGTCCTTTTTTGTTTAATTGAGAGAGAACATGCAGAAACTCATCAAAATGGAAGATTGCATTAGTTTAACATGGAACATAATTTAGAAACATAATTCTTACAGTCTTACTTGAGAAGATTACACTTAAATAATTGTGTATATATATATATATATATATAGTAATCATTTCTTCGTTTAATTAACTCTTGTGTCAATTAAATAAACAAAGTAGAGTATTGTCCATTATGCATGCATGATATTGTTTAAAATTAAAATTAAGCAGTGATGCTTGAAACAGGTTAAAATATCAGATAATCTGAACACCAATTCCTTTAAATATTAATTGTTACTGATCATAAGAGAAAGTTATAAGTATTTTAGTTGTTCCATTTGGTGTTTATAAGTAAAGCAGGCACAAATAACAAACACTTTGATATGTGTTTTGAATTTTGATAATGAAATGTTACCTTTTTTTAAAAAAATTTCCTTCCCTTTGGTTTTCCACAGATACAATATCTCTGATCCCATATCTTATAGAATATCATGTCAAACTTCAACTTATCAACTTCCATTAATTAATCCCATCTTAGACATTTTTTTAATTATGCATTGCTATTATGTTTTTTACTATATAAAAATTGAGTTTGTTTCTTCAAGCTAGCTAGCAACATATATACATATATAATAATAGAAGAAGGAGTGAATAGATAACATATATACCATGGCTATATATGAAATCTATGAATTAGCTGACACAATAATAGTTCTCTAATCATAGCATACAATCCATAGAAAAAGATTCATGGTCAGTTTTTTTTTTTTTTTTTTTTGACAGTATCTATTTAGCCACGTTATTTTTTTAGATGCTTTTGCCAGGATTCGAGTCTCTAACTTAAGAGTCATTTATCCAAATCTCAAGCTCGTCAATCTACCGGCTGAACTACACTCCTAGAGGCAAGGTTTTTATAATGTTATGTTAACATAACATTACATAACTAAACAAAACTTTTGTTTAACTAGCTTTGTATTCTCCCAGAGTATGAAATCTATGAATTAGACGACATAATAATAGTTCTCTAATTATAGCATACGATCCATAGACAATGATTCAAGGTCATCTTTATTTATTTATTATTTATAATAGTATTTATTTATCCACCTATTTAGTTAGGTATTTTTTTTTTTTTGAAGCTTTTATCAAGATTTCAACTGCTAACTTGAGAGTTATTTACCTCAAGCTTCAAACTTGTCTATCTACCTGTTGAACTATATCAATAAGGGCAAAGTTTTTATAATGTTACGTTAACATTGCATAACTAAACAAAACTTTTGCATTTATACACTTTTCAAAAATAAAAACCATATAATTGTTGGTTGGCCTTTGCCTCTTTTTCTAAGTTGGCGTTGTTTTGTTCCCTGGGTTCAGGGCCGTGTTTTTTGTTTCGGGGGCTCCCCCTTTGGCATCATTGCCTTTAATAAAGTTTTGCCGTTTAAAAAAAAAAAAACACATGCTTGTGTTAATTAATTTACCCATAAACAATAGTTCTATAGTCGTACCCACGGTTCTAAAAATTAAATCCAATATTGTCAATTATAACATTACAAAGTAATGTAACATCTAGATATGTGTGTTTATACTTATACATCTTTAAAAAAAAAAAAAAAAAAAAAAAAACCATTTATTCTTCATTGATTTGAAAAAGTGTTTAGTTAATTAGTTGATCATTAAAAAAAATAAAAAATTATAAAGTAAAATGGGGGTAGGATAGAAAAATGACCAATGGTCCATGTTATAAAGATTTCCACCTAAAGATTTTTTTTAAAAAAAATTCTAAAAAAAATTCTATGGTTCATTTTCTATGGAAGATCGAACATTGATGGTCTAGTGATTGAGATTTTTAGAGATGATTATAGTTATTTTGTTCGTTCATTTTACAACTGTTGAATGTTGTGTGTTGTTTCATATTATTCTTTAACATTAAATAAAATTAAAAATGAAAAAAAACATTTTTTATGTTTTTGGTTAACTTTGTAAATTAATAAATTATAAAATAAAAAAAAAATAAAAAAAAATTAACAAATAAAAAAATGAAAAGCATGGCAGGCTCTGAGATGACTTGGGTCCAACGAGTAATGATAATGGGCCCAATTAAATAAAAAAGCCCACACTCTGTCCATTTAACATTTATTTGGGCCTTAATAGGCCCAATTATAGAACTAACCGAACCCCATAACCGAGCTAACAGAGAAGCATATATCTCAAGCCGGCAAAAAACAGCTAAAACACAAGAACACAACGTATCAGACAAATAATCACTTCTTCTCTTGCTGTTGGTTGACTTGTTGCTCATATAATTGTCATGCAAAACGGCCATGTCAATGTAAGAAAATGAAAACAATGCAAAACGGCAATATAATTGTTGTTGACGTTGTTCATATAAATGGACGTTGTTCATATAAATGTCAATGTAAGAAACTGAAAACAATGCAAAACGGCAATGTAATTGTTGTTGACGTTGTTCATATAAATGGACGTTGTTCATATAAATGTCAATGTAAGAAAATGAAAACAATTCAAAACGGCAATATAATTGTTGTTGACGTTGTTCATATAAATAGACGTTGTTCATATAAATGTCAATGTAAGAAAATGAAAACAATGCAAAACGGCAATATAATTGTTGTTGACGTTGTTCATATAAATGTTTTTTTTGTTACAATTACAGAAACATAAATTAAGCAAAATAAAAATACAAAAAATGTGTGGTTGGTTTCTAATAAATGAGAAATTAGATCAGTAATATAATAAGAATTTCTAAATTCTAACAGTAGTTATAAGTTATAACTAGTCTATGGAATATGATGATCATCCACGGTTAATGCAGTTGTCGTCTTCTCTAGAAATGGCGGCAGACATTTTGATATACTCCAAACAGTCCTTGATTGCATCCGAATAGAAAGAACTCGCGTAGTTATACGTTCCATATCCTCCTCCACCGCCGCCGCCGCTGTCTCCGCTAAGCAACACCATTCCTCTCTTTAGATTGTCACGATCATCATCGTTATTTGTATTTCGACGACGATGGTGAGGAAAAACAAATGTTTTAACAAAACTTCTCTTGATCTTTTTCATGAAAGCTTGACCATACGACAGCTTCCAGTACTTGCACTTGCACAAGAACCTTAACCAGTAAAAGCACCTGAACACACGAAGCCGCGGTATCGACAACCGCCGTGTTTTTAGCCAGAAACCTCTTAAAGGGTGTCTTCTCATCATCGGATCGGTTGTTTTCGTCACCCTGTCGTAGCTGCTCCGATTCATCTGTTATGTGCATGAAACTGTATATAAGGGTGGTGATGTGAAGGAAGCGAAGATATTGGAATCTGCAGAGTCCGGCAGAGGATGGAAGTGCTTCTTATAACAAAAACTGTTTTTTCATGTTTTCTTTTTTAAGCATTGTGAGGAAGCACTTAAAAGAGTGGCTTATAAAATATAAGTTTAAGCCAGCTTTTTAAAGGAAGAAAGTTGAGGCGGTTCGATTGATAAGTTCCTTTGAGTCGCGTAAGGATATTATAGGTCCCATGGCGGTGTCAAAACGCGGGATATTCCACTTGTCAAAGCGGACTGAGTCAAAAGTTGATAGTCTAACTCGTTTCGTTTGGTCTTACTACGACGACGGAGAGAAAACAATAAAGAATAGGCTAAAACCTCCTGCCATGTTCTCAAATCTGAAGATAATTAATACATTCATTAAGAGGTTTTTGATATAATTATTTAATCTGCTCTCAATCTGTCAAGATCTTAAATAACAGTGACTTCTAAGTTCTAACAGGCTTGGCACTATAAATCTATAATATATATATATTCAGGGCGTACCCAGGAGCTAAATTATATGTATAAATGACTTTTTTTTCCTCATTACAAATAAAATGAATAATTAGATTTATCTTTTTTTGTTTCGTCAATATTTTCTAATGCTTAATTAGTGGTTCATAAACTCTTATACTAAATTTATTAAATTTGGTGTACAATGTAGAGAAAACTTTATGATTTTCTATTTTTCCTCCTCCATGCACATTGATATAATAAAGTCAATACAAAATATACGAGCCATTGGTTAAGAATAACTAAATTTTTATATAATTCTTTTTAATTTTTTTATAATAAAATAACACCAATAATGAACTACTCAATAATATAAAATACATTATATAAATAATTATTTAAATTTATAGTTAAAAAAAAATTATTTAAAATTACCGATGACTTAATTCTATAATGTTAAAAGCCATAATATTATATCTTTTTACAACTTCCTTTAAACAACAAAATATTTACATTTCAATTAAATTTAAACAAACATATCAAATTCATATAATATTATCAAACTTTAAAGGTTGTTTATGCGATTAACCTTTTATATATTAAAGGCTGTTTATGCAATTAACCTTTTATATATTTAATTTTTTTTTTTTTCAAGAGGGCTGCCCGGGCTGTTGGGCTGCCCAGGGCAGCCCCCTCCCTCTCATTGTTCCGTCCCTGTATATATTCTTTAAATCATTATTTGTTCAATTAAAGTCTAAGATGGCTATCCACCAAACTCAATATGCTATAATTGCATAATCACATGCTAGGCAACAATTTATGTATGACCCACATCTAACATCATCATTCATCAACAATATTTAAACAATTCTTTTTGTTTAATTTATAGGCACAATAATGTAATTAAAATAACTAATTTAGAATGTTAATTTATCTCAAAAAAAAAAAAAAAGAATGTTATCACTTAGGAGGATGCTTCATGTGAAAATTCTTCTACTTTCTACTGTTCATGGGTTCTCAAAAACCAGTTTAGAAAAGATTGCTTTGACTTGATATTAAAAAAAAAAAAAAATCATTTCAACTGTTTTAACAAGGCAAAGATGTCCCTACACAGAATGGGGGTTGCGCTAAGCTAATCGAAAAAGAAGAGTTCAAGGCTTCAAGCTGACCCTTGCTCGAATGGGACGCGTACAAAGAGTCGGCCATGCAGACTAACAACAGCAGAAGTCTGAAGAGGTTCGATTCTTGTAGGTAACACCACAACCTGAAAACCACGACATGATTAATGGATGTTCATTATTGCTTATTAAAGTAAATGGGGAAACGAACAGCACAAGGAAAATCGAATACCTTTTTAAAAGGTGTGATACCCCAAGGATTGTCAACATGCTCCGGTTCACCTGTTATAACCAGACGTCCAGCAGGATCTGATTGAACTCGCACCTGGATCCACCAAAAATGATGGACAGTTAAACACAGTAGGCTGAGTAGTTCATGCAGTTACTAATATGCAAACAAGAAACTATTTCAATACAAGTTTGTCACATCTTGCAATCCATGTATACCAAGGAAATTGTATACACTAATTTGTACCCGCCGGATTTGGATTAGTTTCCACATGTAGGAATGAATACATAAATGTCCCACATTAATAAATATAACAATAACTACGGCGTGCACTTATCAGAAAATAAAAAAGGTTTCAACTTTCAAGAAAAGTGCTTACCTCCTCACGCAGAAGCCCAGGGACGAGAGCATATATCTCAAAGCAATCTTTCTGCACATCAAAAACAGTGCAACCATTGAAAACTACAAAATAAAATGACTGGAAACTCCATCATATCTACCAGTTTCTTACAGAGGGAAAATGATGAGAAATTAAGACAAGAATCTTACTGTCTCCCGCACACTGATCTTCACCCAATCAGCAGGTGGTCCGATATCAACAATTTCTGCAATCAGTCTAGAAGATGAAAAACTTTAGCCTAATCTTAATCAGAAAATACAACAAATAAATAAATAAATAATAAATAAATGGTGCTTGGTTCCACATGAATTTAGTTTTTTGTGCACTTTAAGAGGATCGGAGGGGTTATAGAGTAGCATTGCCTAATTGTGCACCATAGCAGATATTGACCTTCCTAGTAGCAGGAGGGTAGCAGTGAGGTGATAAACAAGTGTGGCAAGTTATCACAACTAATGAGGAAATAGGACTCCGAAAGGATTACCCAATGCACAAAGGTCCTTTTTCCTCTTACATCTTGGCAAGAGAAACTGAAGTAGGCCTTACATTGAGACACTATCTCTCCAAAGAGTGATAAGTGTGCTCCATAAGAATATATTTCTCTTCAAGCCTTGGAAAAACAAAATAAACCAGAGAGGGAGAGAGAGAGAGATGATCCATAATCTTAACTGTTTATCTGCTTCACTTGGTGCAGATTTCTCAGCATGATCCGAGTTAGTTGGTGTCTTGTTTTTAGGCAAACCTGACTCCAGAAAACCAATATAACATGAAATAATTGTTGGCCGAATATAAATGTTAGTGGGAAGATTGCCATTCATAGGGGATCATACCAATGCTCTTGAGATGTTTTTCACGTCTTGCTGTAGAATGTAAGCTCTTCTCCTGTTCAAGGAACATAAGAATATAACAATAACTGTTGTGAATTGTGATGCATTAAATATCACAAAAATGGAAATTATGACCATGAAGATGACCAGACCAGGTTTAAGTTTCAACTAACCTTAACAATAGGCTCAGTAACTTCACCATATCCAAGAAGACGCTGAGCATGCCAACCCTGCATAGCACGAGCTGCAGCATCCCTTCGTGCTCTACCTGATCCTGGAGTTTGGTAGCCACTTGCCTGCATGGGAGAAAGGTTAAGAAATAACCGGGAAAATTAACATTCAACTAATATATTGGAATAAATATTGTCTTAACTATTTTAATTAGAAAGTAACAGTATACAAATACAGTAAAATAATATAAACCAAATGCAATAAGAAAATGATATCTACCTCCTTTTCAGCACTCGTAGGCTGAGAGAAAGATGAAGTGGGGAGTTGAAGCTCACCAGTAAGCCTCTTATGCTTTTCATATTCCAATAGTGCCTGCACATAAGAATGTAATGGAATATCAGAGACAGAAGCAATCATGCAGACTAGAAACTGAAGGTAGCAAACTAGCAAGTTAGATGATCACATTGATGTCTGAAGAAAACCGAGTAAGATATATAACTTTGTTTTCATTTTTTCTCAACACCATGAAGAGGAGACAATTTATTTGGCTTCCAACACAAGAAATATGGGCAAGGACATTATATACAAACTTTATTACAACATCTGGCATCTCTAACTGTATCCAAATGAAGGAAAAGGAAAAAAAAGAGAACGAAAATGAAATTTATAAGCAGTAATTTCTGGGTAATTGCTGACACTTTAATTATAAATAAACATTTCCCCAGCCAGAAGAAAATATAAATACAACTATTATCATTAAATATTGGGCAACTATTGCAGGATATCAGAAGAAACAAGATGATTTAAGAAGCACTACCTTCTCATAGAAAATGCGGAATGTCCAAGAGACAGTCGTGCAGGTCCTGAGAGAGTGACAAAGTGATTAAATTGAATTGAATAATGATTTCTATTAAATAGCGTATTGTACTCGGCTCTTCCTTTTGCAACAAATTTTAGTAGACTTTTTAAGTATGAAAAAAATCCAACAAAACTAGAAAAAAAAAAAATCAACTGAAGGCTGCTTACAAACTTGGGGAAAGATGCAAAAGAAAAACTGCTAGCTTCATATTCCAAAATCATTATAAGTTTTCTTACTTTGGAGGATGAAAAGACTCTCCAACTTGCCGCCACAATTTGGATGAAGTCACCTACAAATAACAATAGAGCAAAAATCGATCTGTCATGATAGTGACAACTACCTCAATATCCATGGTTTTTCAATATTGACGCACAAAATTTATTCAGCATTAACTGAGTTCAACCTTAGGTTTCAACTCTAATTTGTAAATCAGATGGAAAAAAAAATGTAAGCTCAATCAAGTTTCTGCCAACCTTTTGCACTGAAGAGGTTGTATTGATGATTACATACAAAAATTATTTTCCAGTTAACTTTTGATGCATAACATTGTCAATGTCATCAAAACTAAAGCTTATGTTAAAAAGGTAGTCTTAAAAAAAAAAATTTTATTGATACTAAGCCAACACACATAATCAGAGTCCCCCCAAATATAGCTACAAGTACCCCTGCTCATCTCCTAATTTATCCAGAGTTAAAAGATCCCCAAAAATCCTGGCTAAAACTTTAAACTTCCCCATCCCGACACATTTTTGACAAGTAAGCAATGACAATCCCCTTTCCTTGTCCATATATACTGTGAATTGACACTAATTACAAAGTAGCGTTTGATTATAGACATGACATAACTTGTCTATATGTCCATAAAACTTTAAACTTCTACGATAAATAAATGGTGCACCTGAAACTTTCACAACACATGTTATGTTCATCAAATACCAGTTTGGATGCGTGTAAACATGTGAGCCTCATTTACTAGTAAAATATGATTGCTTTTATGCATGCCTACGCTCATAAATATGCTATGCACAAAATAATCCACTCATAAATATGCTGTGCACAAAATAATCAAGTGCTTTACTATGGCAATATCAGACCATTCACCTATCACAAAATAATCAATGTTTTAGACTGATACAGTTCGATGCATTTTTTACTAGTGAGGCAAGTCGGCCACCTCGATTTATAAATATTAAATAATGCAAAAAATAAAAATAGTTCTGAATGTGTGAAATTTGGGTGGGGAATTGTTTGTTTTTTTTTTTTCTAGGCAGAGGTGTTTTTCTATTTTTTTGGAAACATAGGTGTTTTTGTTTGACGAGTGTGAGTGGGGGCGTTTGATGCAAATTTTCTATGGGGAGCACACAACTTATAGCACAATTGCCACATCATCCACTTTTTAAATTATCAACCAATTATCAACCACAACTGATTGTATGCACATGGCAAAAGTGATGATGTGACACTTGTGCTATAAGTATGCTATAAGTTGTGTACCTACCAGAGAAAAACTAGCGTTTGATGGGCGTGTGTGTGTTGTTAGGGTTTTAAAATATTAATTCTAACTTAGACAACCTCAAAACGATGAGTTTTGACTTGATAAAAAATAAAAACTTAGATTCAAAACTCACCGTTTCACCACCAAAAACCAAATTGATATGGCACTGCCTCAAGTCGGTTCGGTCTTGAGGCGGGCCTTATTGCCCCAAGGTGGGGTCATTTAAAAACAGCTTTGAGGTGCCAGCCTCTAGGCGGTGAAGGGCAGAGGCGGCCGCCTTGGCCTATTTTTAAAACATTGACTATTGTATTTTGATATTAAAATACATGCCCAATTAGCATCAATCCATTTCCTCCTTTTAAACAAATCCACAAAATGAACATACATAAAATTCAATCATGCACAATCTATTGCTCATAGATGCCTAATAAGATGCAAAAGTATAGCTGACAATAACGGAAGACAACCATAAGATCATATAGGACATGGAAACAAATCAGTAACGTACAAATGTACATGCATACCACTTCGTAGCCACCCAATCTAATTACAGCCCTCCACAACCTACATCCCAAGAGAAAGATGCACAAATTAGCCCAAACAGTAGAAAAAATAAACATAATTCCCAATTTTGAAACAATCAACACCAGGAACTTACTTAAGGCAGTTCAATGGCTCCCCATAAAACTTGGGGGGTTTGAATTCCAGGGAATTCTCTCTGTAGAAACTTTCCAGCTCCTTCATGAATCCCACTCGCTCCTCAGGTGTCCCCGAATCATCAGCCTCTCCCATCTGCAAATAAACAAGAAATAAAAATGTCAAAATACCCCAATTGGTAGTCTACAACTAAAACTTGAAAGACTCATTTTTAGAAATTTTTTAAAAAAATTCCTAATTGGTATTATTTGATGTACCTCCGTATCATTCAACCAATTCTTCGATTTCCTCACATTTCCATCTTCGGCTTTACGGGTCAAAAGTTCCCCATTTGTAGGAGAAGTAGCAGGACTATTAACTTTTAGCTTATTGTTGACAATGATATTGTCACCATCGCTTTTACTCTCTGGCAGCTCACTGATACCAGAATCGCCACGTTTTGCATTTGCATCGGCAGTAACTTTACCATCAGTTTTATCAGGCAAAACTCGATCATCACTAACTCTAAGCAATTTCGAAGGCTTATCGTCGTCAGTGATCTCTGGGCACGGAAAATGCCCGTTTCTATTAGGTACCTCAGAAGATTCTTGTTGCTGAACGTTGGCGTCAACAAGGTTGGTGTCCGAACCATCATGTAAATCTTGCTCCACCATTTCAGTGTCCTCCATCTCTCTTATGCCTTTTCTATTCTACAGTCTAGATTCTAAACAAACCAACTACAGATATTATAACGACTTTTACATACCAATAAGGTTCTCCAAATAAAAAATCAGACAAAAAAGCATAGATAAAATAAAACGCTGGTGCCTCACATTTTGTTAAGAAATTTCAAAGAATCAAAGCCTAATTCTCAGTTCATTTATGATACATAATAAAGAAAACAGTAATGTTTTTTTAAAAAAGTTTTCTATTCCTCACTTTCCCTCCGTTTTTCTAATGAACTGAACAGGCTTGGAATTTTCACATCCTTTTCAAAACTAAACACAATTTAAGAGAAAACGATAACAAAATTCACTGCATCAAAACAAAAAATATGATACAATTATACAAATAAATTTCACACCATAACTAGCTAGAGCAAAAGAAAAAAAAAAGATCGGTAAAGAAACTTGCCTGCCTGTTTCTTTGGAGCTGAGAGAGAGATTTGGGAGAAACGGAAGAGAGAAGGTTGAACGGCGTCGTACTAGGGTTTTGAAGGGTGAGAAATTGACAATGCTGGTGAGGAGAGTGAGTAAAAGTAAAATTGAGAGATCTTATCCGGAAAACATAGAAAGTAACGTTCATGGCAAGTACAGACAGGTGTGATTCGATTTCTATATAAAGAAGAAGCACCAACACAACACAAATACACAATCCACTGCCTTCACGCTCTCTCTCTCTCTAGGACCTCGGTCTCTCTCCGTCACTGGTTTTGAATTTGTATACCCACTAACAACAACAACAACGCAAATTTAAAATAAAAGAAGACAAAATTATACAGAAGAAATTAAACCCATTGCTGTCTCTGCTGCTGCTGCTGCTTCTTCAAAATCTAAAACCCAACTTTTGATTCAAACGGCGGTGAATACCTGGACCTGGCCTGGTCGGTTTTGTTCTAGATGAATTACCAATTTTACCCTTTATTTATCCTTTTGGATCAACCAACCCATCATGAAGCCCGTTAAGGTGGAGGTTAAGGTCGTTAGTGAAATGGGCCGGGTGGGTATTTTAGTAACCCGTTGCAAAATGGTTGACGTCTCTATTCCATTCCATCTTCATGCTCGTTTGTTTATATTATTATTATATTCGTTGAACTAAAATCTAAAGAGGTAAAGAGGAAGGTTAGGGTTTTTGGAAGTCTCTTTGGTCTCTGTTTGGATTCATCTTCACCGATTTCCTTCTCTGCGATATCTTGTAAGGTTTGAGATATTTGCTTCCCTGCGTTTGTGATTTTTTTTTTTTTTTTTTTTTTTTTCCATTGATCTTGAATCAGGCTACCATATAAACTGCGAAGATTAAAAGTAGTTAGTGGAATTGGTATTGAAGTGAGATATTTCACGGTTTTGGTAGCATAGATAGAGTTGTTTGTGTATAGATTGATAAATAAGTATAAATTAGTTGATTTTGTGAGGAATGGAAGATACGAAACCTAAATCTAGGAAGGAAGAGTCGGAAGATTTGAAGAGGAGTCACCGTGATCGAGATAGGGAGAGAGAAAAAGAGAGGAGTGGAGAGAGACACAGGGAGAAGAAAGAGCGTGAGAGTAGGAGGTTGGAGAGAGAGAAGAGTAGTGATTCCGATGACAAGTACGTCAAAGAGAAGGGGAAGGAGAGGGACAGAGAAAAGCATAGACGGAACCGGGATGACGAAAGAGAAAGAGGTGGCGAGAGGCGGAGAGACAAAGTGAAGGAGAAGGAGAAGGAGAGGGAGAGGGAGGAGAAGAGGGAGAGGGCTAGAGAAAAAGAGAGAGAGAGGGAGAAGAGGGAGCGTGACCGTGAAGAAAGGGAGAGGGAGAGGAGGGAACGAGACAAGGAAGAGAGAGATAGGGAGAGGGAGAGGGAGAAGAGGGAGCGTGAGAAAGAGAGAGAGAAGGAAAAGGAAAAGGAAAGGGAGCGGAGATTAAGGGATAAGGAGAAGCGTCGGAAGGTTGATAGTGATGTTAGCGATGAAGAGAAGGACCGTGGTGATAGGAAGCGGCGTAGGAGAGATGATGATGATCATAAGGAGAGAGTGCATGAGCAGAGTTTAAGCAGGTCTAACAGGCACAAGGATGATAGTGAAGAAAGCCCGAGGAGGAAAATTGCCGAGGAAGAGTCTGATCAGAAAGAGAAGAAAACTAGAGAAGAGGAACTGCAGGATGAGCAGCGGAAGTTGGAGGAGGAGATGGAAAAGAGGAGGAGGAGAGTTCAGGAGTGGCAAGATACAAAGAGGAAGAAGGAAGAATCAGAAAAAGAGAAACTTGGGGAAACAAATGTGGAGGGTAGGAACTGGACCCTTGATGGAGAGGATTCTGATGATGAAGAAGTACCTCCAACTGAAAATCTTGAGACCGATATGGATGTAGATGAAGATGCCAAGCCTTCTGATAAACCAGGTGTAGATCCCATGGCAGTAGACTCTGAGAATGGAGCAGCTTCCCCTCCTTTACAAAATGGGGTTGCTGATGATGAGGAAATCGATCCACTTGATGCTTTCATGAACTCTATGGTGTTACCTGAAGTTGAGAAATTCAACTATCCTGTGGAACTTCCTATTGTTGATAGTAATGATGTAGACTCTAAGAAGAAGGATAAAAAGGGTGATAGGAGTAATGGTGAAAAGCCAAGGAAAGGTTCTAATAAATCTCTGGGAAGAATAATTCCTGGAGAAGATTCAGAGTCAGATTACGGGGATATTGAAAATGACGATGGTAGTGTAGAAGATGAAGACGATGATGAATTCATTAAGAGGGTTAAAAAGACAAAAGCAGAGAAACTATCTATTGTTGACCACTCAAAGATAGATTATATACCTTTCAGGAAAAATTTCTATATTGAAGTGAAGGAGATTGTGAGGATGACCCCTGAAGAGGTTGCAGCATACAGGAAACAACTGGAACTGAAGATACATGGAAAGGATGTGCCGAAACCTATTAAAACCTGGCACCAAACCGGACTAACAACCAAAATTATGGAGACAATAAAGAAGCTTAACTATGAAATGCCTATGCCCATCCAAGCTCAAGCACTACCAATAATTATGAGCGGTCGAGACTGCATAGGCATTGCAAAAACTGGCTCAGGCAAAACCCTAGCGTTTGTGCTGCCAATGTTGAGGCATATTAAGGACCAGCCGCCTGTGATAGCTGGGGATGGGCCAATCGGGCTTATAATGGCACCTACAAGGGAGCTTGTCCAGCAGATCCACAGTGATATCAAGAAGTTTGCCAAGGTAATGGGCATCAGATGTGTGCCTGTCTATGGTGGTTCTGGTGTTGCCCAACAAATTAGTGAATTAAAACGGGGGACTGAGATTGTTGTCTGTACTCCTGGTCGAATGATTGATATACTCTGTACAAGTGGAGGAAAAATTACAAATTTGAGAAGAGTCACCTATTTGGTCATGGATGAAGCTGATCGAATGTTTGACATGGGTTTTGAACCTCAGATTACTCGAATTGTTCAAAATATTAGGCCAGATCGTCAAACTGTACTATTCTCTGCTACTTTCCCTCGTCAGGTTGAGATTTTGGCACGTAAAGTGTTGAACAAACCTGTGGAGATACAGGTTGGCGGGAGAAGTGTTGTGAACAAAGACATAACTCAGCTGGTTGAGGTGAGGCCGGAAAGTGATAGATTCCTAAGACTTTTAGAACTTCTAGGTGAATGGTATGAGAAGGGAAAAATCTTGATATTTGTCCACTCGCAGGAAAAATGTGATGCATTGTTTAGGGATATGATTAAGCATGGTTATCCCTGCCTTTCACTTCATGGGGCCAAGGATCAGACAGATCGTGAGTCCACCATTTCGGATTTCAAGAGCAATGTCTGCAATTTGTTGATTGCCACTAGTGTTGCAGCCAGAGGTTTGGATGTGAAGGAGCTTGAACTGGTTATCAACTTTGATGCTCCCAATCACTATGAAGATTATGTTCACCGTGTTGGTAGGACAGGCCGAGCTGGTCGGAAAGGCTGTGCCATCACATTTATCTCTGAGGAGGATGCTAAATATGCACCAGACCTTGTAAAGGCATTGGAACTATCCGAGCAAGTTGTTCCTGATGACCTCAAAGTTGTTGCTGACAGTTTTATGGCAAAAGTGAATCAGGGACTTGAGCAAGCCCATGGAACTGGTTATGGTGGAAGTGGTTTTAAATTCAATGAAGAGGAGGATGAGAAGAGGAAAGCAGCCAAGAAAGCACAAGCAAAGGAATATGGATTTGAGGAGGACAAGTCAGATTCAGAGGATGAAGATGAAGGGGTCAGGAAGGCTGGTGGTGACATATCTCAGCAAGACGCCCTTGCTAAGATTGCTGCTATTGCTGCTGCCTCCAAAGCCACATCTTCTGTGCCAACTTCTTTCTCGGCTGCTCAAATGCTTCCCAATACCGGGATACCTATTTCTCTGCCAGGTGGTGTTGGCCTATCAATACCAGGAGCAGCACCAGTGGTGTCTGGGACTGGGCTACCTGTGGCGCCAAATGATGGGGCTGCTCGGGCAGCAGCATTGGCAGCTGCCATCAACTTGCAACATAATTTAGCAAAGATTCAAGCTGATGCAATGCCTGAACATTATGAAGCAGAGTTGGAGATCAATGATTTTCCCCAGAATGCTCGGTGGAAGGTTACTCACAAGGAAACTTTGGGCCCGATTTCAGAATGGACTGGAGCTGCCATTACAACCAGAGGCCAGTATTATCCACCAAGTCGAGTGGCAGGACCAGGAGAACGGAAGCTATATTTGTTCATTGAGGGCCCTACTGAACAGTCTGTCAAGAGAGCTAAAGCAGAGCTGAAACGTGTTTTGGAAGATTTTACAAATCAGGCATTGTCACTTCCAGGCGGAACTCAACCAGGAAGATACTCAGTTGTATAAGTGTAAGGACTGAATTTCAACTCAACTCACACTATCATTGAACTTGAGTCAAATCTTTGAACTGGTTTATATTCATATACTTTTGGATGGTTGTTTGATTTAGAATTGTGCAAGATGCCATATCATTGTTTAAAACTTTAAATATGTTCTTTTCTATTGAATTTTCTTTCAAGATAGCTGTAAAATGTGTATTAAATTAGTTGTCAATTTTCACAGCTCTTTTCCCCTTTTAATTTCTTTTTTTTTTTTTTTTTCCCTTTCTTTGCTATTGTTTATCCTTTTCCCCACGGCTGGAGGGATGATTTAAGCCCATGCTCGCATGCTCAATATAGTCCCATCGTGGCTTTGAAAGAGATGACGGCTATCTGGTGCGATGAATGATGTACCTTATCACTACTGTAGTGAAACGGTTATAGAACTTCTTCCTTGTCTTTCCTCATTGTGTCGGTTATGGTATATGATGTCGTTATGGATTATGTTTTCGCAGGTATAGTCTGGTCTGGTCGGAAAAAATCTCTAGAAGCCATCTATGTCTGGTTGGCATTGGTTCAGACTTCAGACCTCAACATGAGTACTACTAAGCTTGAGCAGGATGTTTATGAGTTACATTGCCTTGCCTATCCTGTTGAGGTTGCTTTGTTCTTTTGTTGGTGGGATTTTCTTCCATGATCGCATGAAAATAATTCCATTTAGGATAAATCAGTATAAATATTCATCATGATTCTATCAACAGTTGTGGAAATGCTGTAGAATGAAAAATGTTTTACTTGTTCAGTTGTTCAGTTGTTCAGTTGTTTGTATATACCTGAAATTTAGTAAATTTTAATAACATGCTTTAATTTGGTGGAGGACAAAATTAGTTGATCAGAAATCTCTATTAATTACATGGAAAAGGTGATGTAGTTACGTTTTAGAATTTGCTTACAAAGAGAACAAGTCAAAGTGGAACTATAGAATGCAGATGAACCTTGGAGATTAATGAATAGATTTGGATGGGACATAATGCATATTCATATAAGTTGACCCTTCAGATTAGTACATCCATATGTTATCATTTTAACTGTAGTGTAAACACTATCGACTCACATTTCATTACGATAAAAATATCCTCTTTTATATAAATATGTGGTTACATTAAAAAAGGTACATTTTTTGTTTTTGTTTTCAAAATTTTGTTTTTGAAAATTATTATTAAAATTAAAAACACGGTTCTAAGAATAATAATAATAATATTTTGTTTTTTTAAAGCGGAAAACATAATTTAGGAAAAAAAAAAAGGAATATTGAATTGGAGGGGTTTGAATATTAAGGTTGTGTAGTGGGTCCCGCTATAGCGCGGGAGCCGTCACACAGAAACACACAGGGACGGCGATGCAAATAGCAGAGAGAGAGAGACGACAAGGTTGGTCGTCATACGTGTCTCTTTCATCGTAAGTTGCGGTGATAAAATAATAAGATTCAACTCACAAAACCATTTCGGTTTTTTCGATATACATCGGAATCCATTAATATGAAAAATGTCAACACTAGTTCACTCTAGGTAACTTTTCATTTTTCATTCTTTCCAATTTTAATCCCTGTTTGTTTACAAGAGGACTTTCCATTTCAATTACACGTCACGAGTTTTTAAAATCACAGCAGAAACAAACAAAAAGATTATTCATTTTCCATTTCCGCAAATCTTATCTCTGATATTTTATACTAAGGGTGGAATAATAAGAGGGTTGTCTCGGGCTATTGATTGTTAACGGGTTTTATTTATATCGTTAGCGTGTAATGAGAAAAAAATAGATATTTATATATATAATCTAGTCCGGACAGTAAATATTTTCGAGGTGTGCCCCTGTTCATACCTCGTTGAATTTTACAGAATAAAATATGTCGGTGAAAGAGATGCTAACTGATGCATAGAATTTTTGGTTTCAGAGGGTACTGACTTACTATTGTTAGATCTGTGAAAGAGATCAAACATGGGACTTTTGGAACTTTTCATTGCTGCTTCGATTCCCGTGACAAAAGTGCTTCTGATAACTGCTTTGGGATCATATCTAGCTCTGGATCATGTCAATATTTTGGGTGAAGATGCTAGAAAACATATAAACAATGTGAGTTCTTCATACTTGCATGTAAATACCTTTTGATGTTGTTACAAATTTTTAGTCTGTTTATGACTGAAACTGTTCAATCACTTGCATATCAACAGATTATATTCTACGTGTTTAATCCGGCTCTTGTGTTCTCCAACCTTGGCCGAACAATTACATTCGAAAGCATGGTTAAGTTGTGAGTCAAAATTCTCATATCTCTAATCTGTATTTTTTTGATAAGTTTCAGTTTTAAACTAATATTTTGTTGAATGTATAGGTGGTTCATGCCGATCAATATCCTCATCACGTTTCTTGTGGGTTCAGTACTTGGATGGATCGTTGTCCAATTCACAAGAGCTCCAACACATCTCCGAGGGCTTATTGTGGGTTGCTGTGCTGCAGGTAAACTTTACAATTTTATGCAGATCCTATTTACCACCTTTATTTTTTCGTTTCTGATGTTGGAGATGGGATTGGCCCAAAAGCCTTCAATTTATCAAAATCCATTAATTTAGGATTTTCATAATCTCTGCACATTGCACAATCTTGTTAATTACTCATTGTATCAACTTGTGTAAGCAGGAAATTTGGGGAACATGCTTCTAATTATAATCCCAGCAGTTTGTAAAGAAAAAGGAAGTCCATTTGGATCCCCTGATATCTGTCACTCATATGGAATGGCTTACTCTTCACTGTCAATGGCGGTAAGGATTACATCTGCACAAGTGACTACTTCATTCTACTTCAGATTTTCACAATTATAAACTTTCCATATGTCATATCTCACTTTTAAAATCTTTCTTAGCATATTAAGGATTTATTGGCACACCCTACCATTTTGACAATGAGGACTTTTTTCATGTTCATCAATTGCTTGTTTTAGCATTTCAGATTGGAGCCATTTATTTGTGGTCTTATGTATACAATATCATAAGGGTATCTTCAACTGGGAGCAAAATAACTGACTCCGCCACAAGTAAATCTATCAAAAACGCCTCTTCATCAGGCCATGGAGGCTGCACCGAACCCCTACTTTCTTCCGAGGAGTTCTTGAATCCTGAAGATCATTCAGATCAGTTAGCATTGCCCTGCATTGTAACTGAGGTGAGTGTTGATTTCTGTAACATGTCTGCATGTCTGTATGTCTTTTTTTTTTTTATCTTTAGTTTAAAGCTTCTGTCTGTCGTCAGCAATGTTTGTTTTTATTACCAATATCACTTAATCCTTAACAGGAGAAATTTCTAAAGAAAATTGTTCTCATAAAGTTTTATAATGTGACCATTGGTAGAATATACAATAAAGTTGCTCATTACTTTGAGACAGCAATTTGTATTTGCATGTAAAATATTCTATTAAAGCTGAATTTGATCTTTGGAATTCTATGATAGGTGGAAGTTTCTCCTACAATGAAGCAACGAGTGAAGTCAGTGTTACAAAGGCTTAACCTGAAGGATTTGTTGGCCCCTACGACTATTGGTGCAGTGAGTCTTACTGCTTTTAACTTATGGTTTTCCTATTTGGTTTAAGTCCAAAATGAACATACCCTTGATCTAATTTTTATCTTCGTTGGAAGTTATTTCTTGCATATTGCTAAAGCTCTAAAACTTTACAAAGAGAGGAAAAAATGACTTTACAAAGAGAGTCTAGCTTCATTATTGGAGAATAGCATATAATAGGACTTTGACATTCTTGTATATGGTATGTGGTGACTAAACAGATGCTTGAGTATTTTTCTAAGCTATAGAGTCCACCACCTTAGCCGTTTAATCAAACAATGGTTTATGTACCTCATGATGATTGGTTTTATATTATGGTTTTGGAGTAAGCTCCTGATGATACATTGGACACATTGAATGAACTGCTGACACTTGTTCTATGTAGCTTGCTGGATTTATAATCGGACTCATCCCTGAGCTCCGTTGGTCGATGATTGGGGACAGTGCGCCTCTTTGTGTGATTCAAGATTCTGCTTCTTTAGTGGGGTATGAAACCCATCAAACACAAAATGAACTGGCCAGGATATTTTACTTGTTTTTAAAATGCATGACTAACCACTACTAATCATTAATTATCGTAATACTCATGAAACAGTAGACTGACATATGTATTGTTCACTTACAACTGACTTACTGTATTCAATAACAAAAGCATCTTCTTTCTCTGTTCGAGCTTCTAATTTTTATTTATTTATTTATTTTCTGACTGCAGAGATGGAGCTATCCCAGCTCTCACACTTATCTTAGGTGGAAACCTTCTCAAAGGTAACTTATAAAGTTACCTAACTATAATGTAGAGGAAAGGACTTCAGTGATTAGAACCGGTCATTGATATTAGAATTTGTTTCAGGCCTGCAACAGTCAGGAGTGAAGAAAAGTACTGTTTTTGGAATCGTAGTTGCTCGTTATGTTTTCCTGCCTTTGATTGGCATTTTCGTAGTTAAAGCAGCCCTCCATTTGGGTTTAGTTCAGCATGATCCTCTGTATCAGTTCATCCTTCTCCTTCAATTTGCAATGCCACCAGCAATGAACATAGGTAAGTTACATTTCCAATTTCTTATTTGTTTAAACAATATGGAAAAAGATTTACAGATTGTGAACTCAATTTATTAGGCGTATATATTTCAGAGCTTAAAAATTTCATTACTCCTTTTTGTGCAGGTACCATCACTCAATTGTTTGGAACAGGTGAAAGTGAGTGTTCTGTTATCATGCTATGGACTTATGCCTTTGCTTCAATTGCGCTTACTCTTTGGTCAACATTCTTCATGTGGCTTGTGGCTTAAAGACAGATATGTGATAGCTCTTTCGTTTTACGTAATAGAGAAAGGAATGGCGCATATCAGAATTTCAAGCTGCCTGGCATTCATGTAGTTCCATTGCAGTTAGTGCTAGCAAAACAAAACTGCTCGACGCAAGTCTACAAATATATGAGCAGTCATTAGTTTTGGTTGTCTAACTTTTAAAAAAGATTTTGTATTATTAGTTTTGGTTGTCTAACTTCAAAAGATTTCGTATTCAATCAAAAATTGATGCAGTGTAGTAGCTATTCTTTAAAAATGTATTGAAAACAATCTATTGAATCAGATAAGAACTAATTCTGGAATAAGCACAATTCATCATAGTCATTGAATAACATCATTGGATTAAGCAATTCATAGTAATTTCCCCATATGAATACATCATCATAAGGAAAAATACAACATCACTGAAATATGCTTGAGAGAAGCAAAAAAACTGCTACTGAAATTTCCATTCACTGGTCTTCTTCAGAATTAGCAAATCCCATATGCGTCCGTCAGAGAGGGGCCTTGTTTAGATCATCAAAGTAAGGATGCTCCATAGCTTTCTTTGCTGAGATCCGCTTCGAGGGTTCATATTGCAACATTTGCTGCGAACACAAATTATTTTAACCATCAAGATTTTAAGAGTTTTTTAATAAGAGTAAGAAAATAAGAGTTTCAAACTTACTGCAAGCAGATCTAGTCCATCCTTGTCCAGATTAGGAACAGCCGAAGACAGGTTTTGAGGGTTCCATTGCGGGTACTCGTGCCAGTTCATCAAGCTGCTCACTCCAGGCCATACTTGTTCATTTGGAGTACCTAGTAACCTGAATCATAAAGCCAAAAGATAAATCGCATGTTCTTAACCATCGTGACAGAAATAAGAAATTCTGGAGGTATTGTTTAGTTAACCTGAAAATATGCAGGAGCTGCTGCAGCTCAGAATCTCCTGGGAAGAGTGCTTGCTTCGTAACAAGTTCGGCTACAATTGAGATATAACACAAATTAGACCTATTTAGCATATCGACAATAATAGAATACTTCAATAAAAAAGACTCGAACAAAATTCAAGAAGCAAGAGATTACCAAAAATACAGGCAACAGACCACATATCCACAGCAGTAGAGTAATGGGTACACCCCAACAGGACTTCCGGAGCTCTGTACCACAGAGTCAAAATCTAAAACAAAAATTTACCCAATTTCTAATCAGTAACTGAGTATGCTAAAAGAACCTGTAATCAAGCATAATGAGTAGTTACAAACATAGAATAGGTACCTCATGAGTATACTTCTTAATCGGAAGAGTAAATGCTCTAGCTAGTCCGAGATCTGCTATCTTAAGCATCTGAGTCTTTCGATCCATCAACAGATTGTGAGGCTTAAGGTCCCTGGAGTTGAAAACAGTGAAGTTAAAAGGTTAAACAAATAGCAAAATTAATTGTCGCCCACGTGAGATAACAAAAAGGCAAAGAAAAGAAGAAGTAGCACCTATGCAAGATTCCATGTCCATGGCAGAAAGCAACACCTTTGCAGAGTTGGTACATCAAACTCTGTAGAGTTCCAAAAATGAATTATTAAAATGGTGATTTAGTCAAGCAAGCAGATTAAAAGAAACAAATTTAGTCATTCATTCATACCTTAACAGTTTGAGCAGGAATGTTCTCTCCGCTTTGGCGGAATGTACGGATGAATTTCTTAAGATCAGTGTCCATGTACTCAAAAACCAAGTAGAGCACTGTCCTTCCCTCTTTGTTCTGGCCTTGTTTGACATCCATCAACCTAAAAAATTGTTAATGGAAAATATTAACCACCATAACATGTTAAGTTACAAAATTGAGATTACACAACCATAACATTGAAGAAATTTCGGATTTACTAGGAGAAAAATTGAAACTACAATTACAAACCCACTTTCAAATTATTTCATAACCATAAAGCAGAGTGAGATTTTAGACAGATCCAAGAAGGAAATTAAAAACCATAAAATCGAGAGGCAGATCAAAACACACACAAGAAGAACAATCAAGAACCGCCCAAGATCACAAGAACACAATAAACAATCGAATCAGAAGATAAAAAAAAAAAAAAAAAAACAAACCCCAATTGAAAGAAAAGAAATGAAAACGGAGAGAAATGGTGATGGGTAAGTGTGTTACCTGACGACATGGGGGTCGCGAGAGAGCATGCGCAAGATCGAGACCTCACGGAGAGTGGTGGGTGGGACGCCTTCTTCGTCTTCGTGGAGACGAGTCTTCTTGAGGGCAACGATCTTGCCAGTGGCTTTCTCTCTGGCTCTGTACACTTTCCCGTACGTTCCTTCTCCGACCTTCTCAAGCTTCTCGAACAAGTCCATCGCCATTTTTGGTTTTTCTTTGTGTTGGTTCTCTTTTCTTTGGAAATCAATCTCTCACAAGAAAATCAGAGGAGCCGATTTGGGGGTTTTTAAGAGTGGGATATATAACCGTTGGGAGATGGCGTGTTGCCCCAACGGATACTTTGTTTTTCGAAATTCAAATGTTCTGTCGCACCATTTTACATAAATGCCCCTGTTAAGTGTAAACTTGCATTTGCTTGGAATTGGATTGTCCAAGATCTAGTGGTCCGCTCCACCCTGCAATTGGATAATGAATAGCCTTTTCCAATTCTAATGACTTTTGCCTCTTTCGAATATTTCGAATAGTATTTACTTGATCTAACCCAATTTTAAACCAAAAAAAAAAAATGTTTCATTTACATTTAAGATCTTTGATTAAATATCCGGTTTTGTACACATACCCTTTTAGTACAAATGATTTGCATGTCATTTTTCACTTTAATAATAGGGAATTTAAGCCTTTACAAACATATATCAAATTAAGATAATGTTTCAAAATTGAAAAAATATCAAACAGAAATAGTTATTGGCTTCGAAGAAATATGGCGCACTTGCCCTTGGGTTGGGCAGAGTTCCGAACAGGAATTTTCAAATGGCAATGGATCACAAAAGCACAAAATGTAACACAAATTCTATTATCACCAATCCATCTACTTACAGACAATTATTCTATGAATCTATGGTTACATTCAACTACAACTCAGCATTATTTACATCAAAACCGTCCTACAATAAAGATGAAATTCTATCCTCACTTCCTGCAACTAATAAACATGTGTATTTACCAATGGAGAGACTGGGAATAAAGAGCAAACACATATGTTTAGCGTTTGTTGTAGTTATCATGATAACTCCATCAAAAATCCAATTCAACCTTTGAGATTGAGCTTCACATTCTGAACCTTCACCAACATCTTTAACTTCTGCTCTTCCATATCTTTTAAAACAGCTAGCAGTTTCACCCTATACGCTTCACATCGCTGACTTGCACATTCCAGCTCAACAGTCAATTCCTGAATTTTCTTGTCTGGATCCTATAAAAAGGAATGAGTACAGACATTGGCTTAGTCAAAGATAGAGATGTGAGTGCACAAATAAGAAACACCAGTGACAAATCAAACCACAAATTCAAGCAAAACAAACGAATGCAATTTTCTGCAGACCAACAGACTACTAAAGTCAGATAACCATACAAGTGATGGCTAACATCCAAGTACTTTTGTCTATAAAAAAAAAAAAATTGTGAAGAAAATCTATCTACTTATTTGTCAAATTTATCCAAAAATGCAAGCCCTTACTAATTAAGTTCCTACTTGATATCACATCTTACCATACTTCAACTCCAGAGCAAACCAATGTGCTCCCAAACATTTTCAGAAAATTTTCTTTAACAACTATCAACCATGATTCATGAACAGCCGGGACATAGCATTCATAGAAGAATTTATTTCTTCTCTCACCTTAGACATTCAAAACAACTTCTCCTTTAAACATTAGTTTCAAATCACCATAAAGCAAGTTCCTTTTTCGTCAAACTGAGAGGGAGATGAGGATGAATATACTATACCACAAGAAAGGAATTTTCCTATCCTAGAATGGTTTGGCGGTATGGTTTTATTTAGCTAGTTCATATTTTGATGACTGATAATGTTTTTTCTATATTACATGTTAAAATAATCACCAATTCTGAGCTACAAATCTAGAATATTGCATCAAATAGATTTCCAACAGAAAAAATTACAGCAAATCTGTTTTCCACATAGCCAAGCAGTAGATGTGGGGCAATCTGAGTGCATTTGGCTTGATTATGCCAAATCCCTTAGAATCCACAGTATCCATCAACAATTTATTTATTTCTTTAGAACACAGCGCCTATGATTTCATCATCAATGAACAAAAACCATCTGCATGCATAGATAAACTAGCAGTACAAAGTTTTAAGACTAAACAGAATCTTCAATAAGATATTTAAATTATAAAAGATAGAAAGTAGCAAGGCACAAAGTGAAAAATGATTCTTCTGCTAGGAGAAAGAGACAAATGAGCAGGACCAGAAAAATGGCGGAAAGAAATAAAGCAGAGTCACAAACGAACAAAAAGAATGCAAGGCTATATAAACTTCTAATAGAGAATAATCCTTAATTAGATAAATGCATGTATGATTTAGAAGATCATATTGCAGCAGCATCAGCACATTTCAGTACACTAATAAATATAATCCTAACCAATGCAACATATTTCCAGTGGGTACACAGAACGTAGATACAATTCCAATCAAAGACAGAATAAGTTGTGAGTATAGAACTGACCACTGAGCAAAACTGCAGTTGTTGGCTTTCACTAGGCAAAGTATTTTGAAGGGGACCAGGACCATGCTTCTTTGCAGCAGCAACTTTTTTTGCAGCCTCACGAAGTGCATCCATTGCTACATCATAAATGTGCGTTGATTCTGCCCCTTCTTCAACATATTTGATGACTTCCTGGCGTAGATTGTCATAGCGAGCAGCAGATGACTCTTGAGAATTACTTGGCAACCCAAGAATGCAATCATTCAGTAAAACTCCGCTTTTGGCATTTCTTGTCCACCGTTTCAAGATATAATGAGGTGGAAGTGTGAGAACATTTGTTACTCTAAAAACTGCCAATATGTGTCTACAAATGATGCCTGAAAACTCAAACATTTGACAGCTACAACTAGCTTTCCTTTCAAAAACATTGAACTTAACAAAATGTGCTTTGTGTTCTTCCCCAAATTTTGCCACCCGATATATTATTTCTGATCCCGTATCATCAGCAATAGTTGCAGGATAAGCAAGAGTTTCAAATAATTCATCCTGAAATTTCATAAATATCTTCCTAGTATACACGTTTGCCGCCTGTTTTTCCATGGGAGACGGAGTTTTTAAAATTGGTTTTGTATTCACTGTATCATAATCAGCCTTCACTTCCTTTTCATACCGAGAAGCAATTGCCTTTTCATACTGCTTAATCAAGACATGAATATTTGTAGATGCATTTATATACCCATCAAAGTATGAATTTATACTATCACTTCCCTGAGTTATGGACATCTCCCCGAAAAATGTATCCCGTAGATACACTGGCACCCATTGTCGGCGAACACTATACATTGATTGGAGCCATTCATTATTCCCAAGATTATATCTTTGAAAAAGAGAGTCCCAGCACGACTCAAATTCATCTACTGAATCTATCACGTTGATGCACCTATGGAACTCAGCTTCGAAATTGGGGTGTGAGTGATAGACATCAGACAGCTTCTCCTGGGCTTCCCTAAACACATTCCATTTACAAAACCGATGACGTGTACCTGGAAACACTTGTGCAACAGCAGACCGTATAATTCTATCCTGGTCAGTTGTGATAGAGATGGGATGGTGTCCAGACATCGCGGTAAGCCAAGACTCAAAAAGCCAAACAAACGAGGCCTCTGATTCATTAAGGAGCAATGCACAACCAAACAATACAGGCTGTCCATGATGGTTCCACCCAGTAAATGGAGCAAAGGGGACCCTGTAACGATTAGTTCTATATGTTGTATCAAATGTAACCGTGTCTCCAAAGTAATTATAATTCATCCTTGAATTTGCATCAGCCCAGAATATATTTCCCGTTGAATTATCAAAATTACCTTGGAAGGCACAAAAGAAACTGGGATCATCAGCTTGCATTTGCTTCAAATAATCAATAACAACTTGACCTCCACTTCCAAGTGTTCTTTGCCTACTACTGCTCATATAATTCTGACAATCAACTTTAGTAAAACCAACATTGTTAATTCCTCCGGATTCCTTAATCAACACAGACATAACTCCACTTGGTCCCATCCCAGCTGCTTGAAGTGTATCAATAAGGCTTCGAGCAGGACCAGATACATGTCTATGCGATCTAAGACAGTGAACCTTATCAGGCGGCACAAGCTCATGGTTATGTTCTTTAACAAGTTTGGACACAGCCCATTTCCCAGAACTCTGTTTCTTCACCGTCATTTGCGCCTTACACCCAACTCTAGTAATGGTACGTTGCCTCTTCGACTTATTCTCACTGCCCTCACGACGAAACCCTTCACGAGAACACACAATTTGTCGGCATATGATGGACCCATCACGCCTAGAGCGCTGGTAAACACTAACCCGAGTACTAAAACCTATACGACGAGCATACGAATTATAGAAAATACGAGAAGCCTGCTCGGAATCGAATTCCATACCCTCATAAGGTTCAAGATTATTTTCCCCATTTAAATGACTTGTGTTAGAGTTATCATCGTCATCAAGTAAATGAGGATCATAACCATCCGGGTTATTGTCAAAATCATCTTCTCCATTAGAATTAGAATTACCCATATCATCATATTCAATCACATCATTTCCAATATCAAGTGGCTCGAATTCCATGGCTGTTTGCAATGAAAAAAACATCGATCAATCCTATATCATAATTGGTGATACTACTCACTGGGAGAGAGATATGGATATATATATATATAGAGAGAGAGAGAGAGAGAGAAAGGTAACTGACCGGAGATGAGGAGCGTTGAACAAGCCTTGGATTCGTCGTGGACGTGATCTTCAAAACATGGGAGGAGAGTCTGTGAGAAAGTTGAGAGTGTATGTAGAGAGAGTGTTTGTTGTTGAAGAAGAATGAAGACGTGAAAGAGGAGGGAATTCGTTTATTTGGTGGGTTTTGGGGATTTTAGTGTGTGAATGAGGAACAGGTCTTTGTATCTTTATCGCTGAATAGCCTTTTGATTGGTGTACCCACTCACTCTTTCTGACACTTGGCTCGTTATTTCCTTTTTTTTCTATGAGTGACTCACACGTATGCTTTTATCATTGCTCACCATTTTCATATAAACATTTTTTCATTATCCAAAAACTTTGCCAAGTGTTGCTACTTCATTATTATCATGCCGGTCTGGGTAAGTTGAAAGTTGAACTTGAAACCGACCAGATCAAATACGTAGACACCGTCCATTTGCATTATATGACCAAGGTGAGACTTGAATATCTAGTACAAATATGCCAATCTGATACAGAGTATGTTGAAACTGACCAAATCAAATACTAAGATAGAGAGATCTCCTCACATTTACTATTACATGACATTTAACTGATTATACAAAACAAATTCCATGTTGAGACTACTTAGAATTAATAAAAACTTGGCTTGGCAATCAAGGTTTAGAATTGCTCAACATGAAATTATTCTCCTTTGTTATGGATAAATATCAATTCTCAGGTAGAATACCAGAATCTAACCGTGACAAAACTTCGCAAAACTTGCATACACGCCTTTTGTTATTATCTCACACAAAAATGTTTTATTAAAAGAAACGAAAAACTCAGTTCATTTACTAACAGTTTCTCAACCTACAGTTTAAGATGTAATTTAAGAAAATATTCAACCACATGCCGCACAGAAAAGGTGATTTCTGGGTCTACAGTGATTTATGGATCCCAGATGAAGACATTACAGAGAGAACATCTGTCACGGATGACATAACGCTCAAAGCTGCTTTCAGGACATCCTGTGAGCACCCTGGTTTTACAATAGCTCGGACCTAGTAAAAATAAGGAAGAGAAAGGTATTAACATTAGACTACATAACAAAGGCAGTAGTTTCAACACTCGATGAAGATGGCACAAATTTACCCACCTTGTCAAGATATTCCTGCAGTTTCTTAATGCGACCCATGTAATCCTGGTCTTCAACACAGAGTGATACAGCTTTAGCATCAGCACCAGGACCTTCGAATTGAAGGGGTCCAGGATTTCTGTAGAGATCTTCCAACAAGAATCTTGATGCATTTTGTCTCAGTAGCCTGCAACAAAAGAATTAAGTAGGTAAGAATCTGATTTACCGTAGAGCTTGTATAACAATTACTTCCTCAAATTTCATATATCAGAATATGTGCAAATAGAGATACGTTTAAACCCCCTTCTGACACATATTTATCCCAAAAATATTTAACTCGTCAGTAAATTCTCCGTTCCTAGTTGTTATCATCTCAACTCTTTCAGGTATGAAATGAAACATGCAAGTCGTGACTTGTGAAAAGAGACTTACTCATAAGCTTTGCCTCTCAGATCCACAGTAGCAGGATGAATAGCAGGTATTCCAATTGAAGAAGCACTCGGATGTTTAGACCAACGTTCTACAGTCATCATTGCCTAAGGTTTATATATAAAATAATATAAAAAGTCAACAATCTCTGCATTCAAATGTAGAGAACTGAAATGCTAAGAAAGTGCATGTCAAGTCAATCAAGGAGACAGACTAGAAAAGAAGTCAACAGAATAAAAACCCAACTGTAATTGGTGCAGCACCACATTTCCACTTGTTCACAGGATTCTTCAGATTAGTCAAAGTTGCCAAGTAACCATTCAAACCAGCTGCAACAATATGGTAGCAGATGTGTCCAAGAACCTGAACATATATGATATATTGTATCAAAATTAATTCAGAAAGGTGCAGACAACAGAGACATATAACCTATAAAAAACAAGGGGGGTAAACAAAGATTATACTAAGGAGAGATAACCTACATAGGCATAGTCACAGTCAAATTTTGATGGCAAAGATCCCCGAGCCTGGTAACCAAAGAAGTGGCAGATAGCATTGAATTTTTTCCCCTTGTATGTGCCTGCTTTCTGTTCAAAACAACAAAGAAATTTTATCATAATTAAAAGTTAGACTGGGGAACCATATTTCCTTCTTAATCGAATTTCCCATTATGGAAGCTGCAGGGGCTACCCAACATTTTAACAGAACTTAACAAAGCATAGATGGTAGTTTTTTTAGGAATGTTAAATGGAACTAATCCCTTGACAGTTATTCTCATTACCATGTCACTTTCCTACAGCCATATGACATAATTAAAGCAACCAACTCTAGGTACAACAAGAAAGTACAGAAAGGTATACAAGTTGAAGTTGATTAATAGAAAAGAAACATTTGAAAATTTAGCTTCACTCATGGTATTTTTGGGGGAAAGGAAAGGGAAGGTGTAAAAAGCAAAGTGGGATGAGACTACTATGTCATACCTGGCGCTTGTTTATTTCAGTTTCCACAAGATGTGCTAAAAGTTTCTCCGTCTCAATCTGGAAAAGAAAGAAAATGAGATACCTAGAACTAGAATTCAAATTTCAATATATTTTTCTCCACAATTATCTCAAACTTGTTACCTGGGATAACTGAGCAGAATCATCTGATTCAGGACGAAGGAGAAGCTGCAACACAGAACATACTAATCTTAGAAGGCATCATCAATCACTATGGTTAGAGTGGCAAATGTTTTTGAAGTGAATATAGCTTAATGGAAATTAGAATGAACCTGTTTCTTGATAAAAGGTGGCAAAAATTCAAACAAAGCAGATGCCCAGGGTGAAAGCTGCAAATGAATTTTATCGACAGAGACGTCTTGCCTGAGCAAACTATGAATTTCCTGAGGTACAGAATGTCGATGTCAAATCATGTAAGTAATATTAAAAAACTAAACTATGTAATGAGAAACAATGAAAACTGTTGAAATCCTCACTGTTTAAGGAAAATAAGGCACAATAATCATGAATTACCTTCAACAAAGCGTACACTTCAGGAATGCTTTCTATAAGCCCTTCTGGCAGCAGGATGACCCCATGGTTCTTGTCTGGTCCAAAAACCTTAGGTTAGATAACAATAATGATAATCACTGGCAACAAGAAACACGAGAAATACAAATTATCAAAAACCTTGTTCAGCTCTGGCTTGAACTGCATCGCAAATCTGATTTGTCAAGTCAAAAAGGGTAAGCTTAGAAGCAGAAACCTCCTCACCCAGTATAACCTGTAAAAACATATGGAGTTAATTAAAAGGGTTTTAAAAATAATAGCACCATCAACTAGAAATTGTAACCAACAAGGCATACTGACCATGTTCGGATGAGACTGGAGGGTGCACTCCAAAGCAACATGTGAATGCTTCCGACCCATGAGGCGGATAAAATAATAATACTGAAAAATGAAAGAAGTTAGAAGCTTTGAAAAGACAAGTAAAAAGATACAATGCAAAAAGATGCAACCAGTAACAACTAACAAGGGTAGATTCTTTATACAAAAGTTTCTAATTCATCAAAAGCAAAAATGTTACACAAGTTCAACAATGCTACATGCTGGCTATCTACACTTTGCTTTCTTAACGAAAGAACTTTGGCAAACCTAAAAGAAGGCATGATAAGTTATTACAGAAGATGCCAGATTATGTCAACTGGACCAAATTACCTTCTCTGCTGAGAGAGCATCAGTGCACATATTGCTGATTAGCTGGGAATTGACCTGTATACGAAGAAGCACCATTAGTTAGCATATCAGCTCTACAGAATAAACAAATTTGCATTATATTACTACAAATAATATTACAAATAATTTGATGTGATAAAAATCAGCGGATCATAACAATAGCATTATATAGTTTACACTTTACAGTAGTTCATGCTCAGGTTGCCACTTCTGATGGATAGCTTAGATCATTTTCTTCTCACATGCTAAACCAACAGGTTCCACATGTTAATGTTTCCCAGAATTCGACTTTTGTACTTGGTAGAAAGGAATAAAAGGTATAAAGAGCATTTCATAATTTTGAATAATACCTTACATATAGTATCAAAACCAACATTAGTTTCCACAAACTGATTCTTGAGATCTCCATTCAAAGTAACTGGAACACCAACCACCTACAAAGTACCAATTGTCCATCCAATATATCAAGGCGAATGAGAATCATAATTGACAAATGTTAAACAAAGCAAAGTAACTCTGGTAGAAGCAATAATAGGATTAGTCTGACAATACAGAGTCTTTTTTATATTTTCCTGGATCTTTTTTCATTAAAAAAGAAGAGAATGGTCATTAAAAGTACCTTTGTTGGGCATTTAGCTTCAGCAAATGTTTCAGCAAGCTGAGCTGCATCTGTGTTTGAAGTAACCCCTTCAAAAGTAAACGATTCCATATTTAATAACGTCAAAAATAATATGTATGCCCCTGATGGTAAGCATATGTTCAAATCCTAAGGCATCAGATTCACCTCCAATAATAACAAGGCTATCCAATTTCAAATCTTTGCATGTGGTCAGTGCAGCGTTAACTTGCTCAGTTGTCCTGATTTGATCTTTTGTTCGTCCCAGCAAATCATAACCACCTTGACAAGGACAATCATATTTCAATACCTGTTAGATTTCAGAATCATGTGAAAATCAAATGTCACAACTGATGATTGTCTCAAAGCTACCTACCTTGATTTTTGTAGCTCAAAAGAACTTCATCGGTAATCTCAAGAGTCTTCTGTGCAAATAAACCTTCCGAACCACCTGTTCTCAGAGATAAAGCACCATCATTAAGTAAATGATATTGTCTTCAGTGAAACAGCATAATGACCATACTTAATAACAGTTAGTTAGCTTGAACCTATAGCAGAAGCCAACCTAGATGATCATAAGAGGAGCATTTCATATGCAACAAAGTGCAATGTTCTAAAAGACCAAGGAACCCGAAATATATGAAACATAAATACATAATACATATTTAGAAAAACAATGAAAACATAGTTTACAAAGCCAAATATATTAAATCTCGATTTTAAGTCCTCAACCACAAAAAGGGGAGCTCAATTATAAGTCTATTACAAGAAAACTTGTCAAAAGGAAAAGATATTTGGTCATTGCCCATGATGCACAAGTCAGATGAGCAGTATATAAAATGACTATATGCTAAAACTTTGAAAAAGGAAACACAACTTACCCAAAAATCCAAGTAATTTACTGTTAGGGTTGTGAATATGGAGTGCATTGTGGAGGCCCCATACGACATTATGTCCACCAGGAGATTGTCTTCCACAAAATACAATTCCCACCCTGTCAAAAGAAAGTACATTAGCCAACAACGAACTTTGTGTAATTATACATTCCGGGCAAATCAAATTCTTCTTTTCAAAGTAAGCAGCTGGTTCCTTTGATAATTAAAATTACTCAAAAACTGATTGTTGCAGTAGTAAAAATCACAGAGAAGCTATCCATTTGGGGAGATCATCCTCAGGATGTCTGGACTTCAATAAATTCTCATCATAGCAATGCATATGCAACAAGTACTTAAAAGGAATGCATAGGTAATAATCAAGTGCAAACCTAATAGCGGGATGCTCAGTTATGATTTGGGCATCAGGTACTTTAGCGGTTGCCCTAAGAAAGTGAGCCAAAGGCTGACCATAAGTATGTGGAAAGAATCGACTGATGGTGTGGGCATCTGTCGGATCAGCAGCTTCAGCTGCATCACCGAATTCCACCCTCACAGCAGTTCCCTGCACAATGACATATTACAAGTAATACGAGTAAGAACATTTTTTTATAGCAGGCTAGCAGCCAATCCAATTAGTAAGTATTTGTACTATCTCTTCACGTAAAACTTTGTTAAACCAAAAAAAAAAAAAAAAAGCACAGGCTTTGAATTAGAAAAATATATGTGAGCAAACATGACAAAGAGAAATTCTGGCATGCATTCTCTTTTAGAATTAAATCGGAAATAACACTATCCAAGTATCACTAGAGACATACTATAATAGTTCAATTATACAGGAGCACACAAAACAATCCAAAACCAATATCGATTATCCAAGACCTAATGATATTCACAGACAGATACAAGATCTAGTCGTGTAAATCAATCAGGAAGTATGCATGTAGGCAGATCTAGGCCACAAACCGAGCCGCAACTAGCCACATACCGAATAAATAAACGGCTAAATCGCCGGAACTCGCCAAAAAAAAAAAACTAAAACTAAAACTAAAACTAAAACTCGGATTTCGAAAAGCAAAACGGTCGATATAGAAACACAGTGCATGAGTTGTGCAACAGAGTAGAGCAAAAGGAAAGTGAATAGATAATTATAGAAATAAGAGTGATGGACCTGGAGGCAAGGAGGGAGCTCGGGTTGGTAGAGAGATCGGAGTTTCTGGAGGTCAGAGAGTTGTCTGGGAGTGCCGAAATCAGAGTCCATTGTCGTCGTTGTTGCTGTTGTTGTTGAAATTGAGAGTTGAGAGTTAAAGACTCTGTCTAGGCTTTAAAAGACCGTTTTATAGTGGGGGCGATACTACCAATCAACCCACCCAAGCCCACCTATTTCGTTTTTTTCTTTCTTTGTTTGGTGTCTTCACTCTTGACTCTCCACTCCATCTGCTGGTATTTACAATAAAACCATTGGCTATCTCTTTTTTCTTTTTTGTTTTACTTTTTTGCCCTCCGTCGTTCTTATCAAGGTTAGAGCGGCCACCGTTTTCGATCTTTTACTCTGCCCTTTCAAGTCACTTTCTAATTCTATTTTATTTTATGTGTATGCAGCAAGTAAAATATTTCTTTCTGCTGGTATTTACAATAAAACCATTGGCTATCTCTTTTTTCTTTTTTGTTTTACTTTTTTGCCCTCCCTCGTTCTTATCAAGGTTAGAGCGGCCACCGTTTTCGATCTTTTACTCTGCCCTTTCAAGTCACTTTCTAATTCTATTTTATTTTATGTGTATGCAGCAAGTAAAATATTTCTTTTATAGATGGCAACAACAAGATTTTTTTTTTTTTTAATAAATACTATAATAACATCTCCGATGCAAAAGTGGTTTCATTCCAATAATTGTTGAAATGACAATAATATCAAGAGATTTACTTTCCATGTGACATAAAAATAAACTTAATAGATAATCAAATCAAAATTTAGTCGCTAATACTTATGTTTAAAACACAAATTTTTTTAATCACTGTGTATATTTCTTTTTTTTAATTTCCTTATAAAAAAAATGAAAAATTAATATCAATTATAAATACTTATTAAATCTACCAAAAAATAGTTGTACAACATGACCGTATGAAGTAGACGATCATATTGACAATATTTAATATTTTTTTGTGGCATCGGAGAAGGATTTATTAATAGAATGTCTATTAATCCTACATAGCATCTTTTTTATTCAAAAATCACTCTTACATTAAAGATACTCTAAGATCACAATAGAAATAAAAATAAAAATAGGAAAAAAAAATAAAGGTATAAATAACCGGAATATATTATGTTATTCTAGAACTAGAATCTCATGAATCAATAAAGGGAAACAAATATTAAGCAGCCACGTTACAAATTAAAAGATTGAGGAGGGCCTAATCGATAAAAAGAAAAGTTGAGAACAAGTACCGAAAATGATATAAAGTTGAAGGCCAGGTACTAGACGACACAAATTAACTTGACTTGGAGTTGAAAAAGAAAATATCGGATCGTGCACATTCGCTGCGAATATGCTGATAAGGATATTTATGTAATTTCAAGTATGAAATTAACCAGTTACCAAACAAAAACCCAACAAACACAAGAATGAAAAAGAACACTGGTTGGATCTCTCACCTAACCCTCTCCACTGACTGTCCCACCTGTGAAACAATATTTCAGATTTAATTCTTCTTCAACTCTTTCTGCTGATTGATCACTATCTATTAACTTCAACTGTAGGTCAGAGTTTCAATCTCCTACTATTGGCATCATCCTCCGCATCTTGGAGAATCCAATTCAGAAGTTTCAACATTCATGACCATAGGCATCAAACAAAACAGACAAATCATTGAGATTGAAAATATAAATATAACTAAAATAAAACTTAGTCCAATTACAACAAGTAAGAGAATAAAAATCTAATTATATCTTAAAAAGAGATAAACCAAAACATAGTGAAGAACATCACTGAAACACCACAGCATTAGAACACTATATTCACCAGCATTATCGACAAAGCTAGCTAACGAGCACCACCGAAGAAGGTCAAGCTCTAAGAGCATAATATATAAATTTCATCTTTGTTCTTGAAGCTTTGCATCTCCGAGAATTTAACCCTGACAAGGTAAAATGGTTACTTCCTGCTCCTCTTTGAACCAGATTTCCTGGTGCCTTTTCTTCCACTTGAACCAGTGGAACTGACTCCAGATTTAACAGGGTTAGTGGGGGCAGAGTAAACAGGCACATGATGCCCAGGAACCAAAGCAGGGAACCCAACAGCAGGGATTCTGCATAGCAACAAACAACAACACTAATCAGCTAACTACAATTCAAGCCATTCAACCAAAGGCTATCAAATCATATGTGAATCATTACAATAACATGAACTTCATTAGTACATTAATACATTAACCAAACCTGGTAAATAAATAATCAGATTCTAGTTATCTAAGTTGTGCATATTTTGCCACAATATGGCAATCCAACCGAACAACTTCAAGTAACCATCAGACGATTACCCTAGTTTAATACTTCAATATTATCAGCAAATGTCGCAAATGATGTACAAGCTTGATATTTAATCCTACCAATAATTACAGCATTCATTATGAATAATACAGATTAAATCAGTATGAGCATTTCAATCTTATGCGAGCCAACCCACAGATGACAATCAATTATACACACAATCAGCCAAAGTAGTGGGGAACTATATTATCGTTATTTCTTAAATTCCTTTTTATGTATTCTGACCCACAATGCAAAGAATGCAAAGAATACGATAAAGAAGCTCATGAGGCCTTGGAAGTTGGACCTGCTAGAGTTTGGCTCCTTATTTGCCCCAACGCTGAATAATGCCTAAATTTTATTTTATTTTTTTATATATATAAATAATGCCTAATTATGTCAAAAGTAAAAAAAACCCACTTTACAAGATAAATTCTTAGCGCAAACAAAGGTAACATAACCATAACCATAACCATAACCGTATCAGAATCCCTAATAACAGAAAAACATGTTTTGAACCATAATCAAAGTCGCTGTAGTACTCTTTAACATCTCTATAAATCCCCCTCCAAGTGACAAGAGTCACAAGACCCACATCCCACTTTATCATTTCTTGGTGCCGTGGTGGTGGTCCTGATCTCTCTCTCACATTTTTTTTTCTCTGCAGACTTCTTTTTCTCACACCAAAAAAAAACACTACTATGTCTTCTACACTCGACCATCTCTTTGATCTTCCTGAACAAATATGTTATGTTCAATCTGGTTTCCGCACCACCATTGAACTGGTAACTAACTCATCAAAAATGATTATCTGGGGTGGCTTTATTTTTTTATTTTTTGGGGTCAATTTTCATTGATCAATCTCTGTTATGCTTTCAAATGTATATAAACAGGTAAGTGTCCCACAACTCAGCCCAGAGGGTTGTTCCACTGTACGAGTATATGCAGTGTTGCTAGTATTCTAATTTTGAAATTATATTCCAACTAGTTTGAAGCCCTGGATTTCGTACTTTACTGGATACTATTATTTATTGTTACCCAAACAAGGAAATTATTATTTATTGTATAAAATATTGATGTTCCAATCAAGGAAATAGTAGTAATTGAATGTAAATTTAGGTAAGAGTGGTCGAAATAATAATAGAAATTTAATGAATAAAATATTGAATTTCTACCGAAAGATGAGATAGGGCTACAACTTCAGTTGTGAGTTTGAATAATGTCTGTTTCAAACAAAACAAAACAAAAGAAACAAAGTTTGAATATTGTCCCCTTGTCCCAAATTCTGATTTAAACATCTGATCACCTCATTAATGAGGGATGTCAAACATATTTAAACAAATAAATATGATTTTTATATTTATTTTCTCAAACCTTAAAATATAATAATCACACCAATGACACCATAAACATAGATTTGAAAGTCCATAAACATATATTTTTTCAAGAACACTGATATATATTCCTACTGTTTGTGATATGATCTTCTACAGACAGCAAACAATTGATCACTAGACATACTGACAACTGAAGATGTCTGTTGAAAAAAAATTAGACATACTGACGTCTGATGATGATTCGTGATGCATACCCAACAAGAGCTACAACAATAAGAGATAATAAAATAGAAGCAAGCTGAAGATGAATCGTGATGCATACCCATTAAGAGCACAGCAGACTCCTGCTTGGCCAAGGATGCACCAAGTGCATTGCCCTTCTGTAAACTAAAATGAAGAGCTTGATTCTCCGCAACAACACACTGAAGCAACCGCCCCAGTCTCCTACACTCTCCTTCAAGATACCTACTCTTCATCTCGAGATCTTTCACATACGTCTTCTTTCTCTCCCTCGATCTGACTGCCGCATCCCTATTTCTCAATTGCCTGGAATACAATATCAATTGCATACAGCTCTTTAATTCTCTTCACCATACAAAATAAGAATCATATGGCATCAAATCAATACATTATAATACATACATACATACATACATGCATGTAACCCAATAACTTAAACACTAGACATATTATCTCATATGAGTGAAAGTAGAGTAATTAAGTTCTCCACAATTACAAATATCAAATGATAGAAACCAGAAAACTAAGTTCAATAAATATATTACAGTATATGGACAACTATTTTAATCTCCATCAACCAAACTATAAAACACTAAAACCAAATAGCTATTATTATTATAGTTAATATTTTAAGAAAACTGTATAATCTGATAATACTTGATAGTTAATACAGATACCTTCTCCGTTTCTTGGAGACGGGATCATCAGCATCATCATCATTGTTGTAGCTTTCGTCATTGTCAATGTTGTCGTTTTTGTTGTCTTCGTTGTTGGTGTTGACCTCCGGTCCATCCGACGCCTTTTCCTCCTCCGAGCTAACAGGAGCAGATTCATCGGAAACATTAGGGTTCTTATCAGTCGCCGCCGCCGCATCACCAAAACCAGACGAGTCGACAGGTACATCGGAGAAGAAATTCTCCAACAATTGCTGATTCGACTCCAAATTACTGCTACAAGGCGAATCAACAAGTATGTCCGAAAAGAAGTCGTCCAACAACGGCTGACTCGGTTCAAAATCGACGTCATCGTCCTTGAACAGCATGTTCTCGATCTCCGTCACCCAATTAGACACCGAGTCATCTGGAGAAGGATTGGAAAACGTCTCCGCCGACGACGAGTCAAACACTTCCGTGAAAAGATCGTTCCAGTCTATATCGTTTTCTGGAAATTCAAGATCTTCCATGACTAGAGATTTTGTATAACAAAAAAAAGGAAAAAAAAATGAAAAAAAATGAAAAAAAAAATGAAAAAGAAAAACCACAAATTTACGGTTTTGAAGAAGAAGCTGGTTTTTATATTGGGAAAATTGAAAAACGCGCACCAGTTCCTTTGTGAGCAAGTAAAAGACTTCTTGTGATCGTCAAATCTTCCAGATGTGAGGGTCCCACACGCCATGTACTATTGATCATCTTACGTGGACGAATTAAATGTTTGGTTGTACGAAGCTTATCATGCTTGTATAACAGGTGATCTAGTCAAAAGTGTTGCCGTCACTTGACCAATAGAAACACATTTAGTGGAGGGTGAGAGAGGATCTGATTTATACACGTGGGATTATCAAATCCGTTCATCAAAAATTGGTAACTACTTCGAGTTTTCCGTATACCGTTTAATTTATAACGAGTAATGTCATCCACCGTTCTTATTTTTCTTTCTTATTTGTTGTTTGAAGTGTATATACTTTTTACCTCTTTATTTTTAATGACTATTTTTATCGTTTATTAATAAAAGGTAAAAAGGTAAACAAATTTTAAAGTAAAAAGTTCTCACTTTTTATCAAAGATGTGGATATTGACACTCATAAATATGATAAATATATTTATATTTTAATAAAAAATTTAATTATAAAAATATCCCAATGTAAATTTACTGATAAGGATAAATTAGTTTAATTAAAAATAAATCAAACACTATATACACTAATTAATTACACTCATATCTTCAATTATATCACTTTATTTTTTAATTTTTTAAAACCTAAACCTTAATTAAACCCTAGGGCTTATAACGCTTCAAGCATTCAACGAATAGTTTTGGGGTTGAAGAAGCAATTTTTATCAATATTTTCAATGATAGAAGAAGAAGGTCCAATCTGCTTTTTTTTCCTTGTCAATAAGGCCTCCACTGTGGCATGAATATGATAGGATTGTGAAGCCTGTGCCCTTTGGTAGGCGATTCACTAGTTGCTAGAAGTCCAAATCTATATTTCATATCGTTTATTTATTTAATAACTAGACCATAATCCAAGTATAGTATTGAAATCAGACTTATATAATTACCTGTGATGAGATTGAAATCGGTAGGCATTATAGCTTCGTCCTGTCTAAATGGGTGTCCAGGTTTCATAAATGGAATCCTGGTTCCATGTCCATCCACCATCCATCACCCGACTCGGTGCATCAGTCAGCAGCTCGATTCCGCTCGGCTTGAACCTGAACCGCTCGATCAGTACCTCCTTGATAGCAACCACATTGTTAATACAACCATGCAACTCATTTTTGGTGTTTGGATAATTGCATCCAACTATAACGGCCCTTCTTTGCTTTCTCCTTTTAATTTCCAGACAATTTTAATTTGCAAAAGTTTTTGATATACTTCATATAGTTTAGTTTTGGAGTTTTCAGAGGCTTTTATAGTTTGCTAAGAGTGTGACATTTAATTATTTCCCTTGCAAGTTAGTCCAATGTTTAAGAATTTAAGAATTCTTCGGATTGTGTTTTCGAACGTATAGAACTTAAGAATTTTATCATGTGTGAATTTTGATGTGTTAATAACTTAAGATGATTTATAAATAAATTGTATTAAGATGAAAACATTTATTTAAATAAGGGTACTATTGTCATTAAGATGAGTGTTATACTAATGTTTTAATTTTAAATTTTAGACATTGGTTTACTTATAAATGTGGATGTGTTTATCATATTTATGAGTATCAATATCCATACCCTTTTACTAGATGAAAAAGTGTATACGTGTCAAGTAATGAGTAGGAAAGGTAAATGGAAAAGATAGATAACATTCCCCATTTATAATTAGGTTGATTTTGACCCAATTTCTTATAACTATATTGACCGAATCAATTTATAGAAATTTGAATCTAATCCAATTTGTCTAAAGCATCATTAATTATGATTGGAGTCCATTGATGCTCAGCATGGAACAGTCACCGAAATTATATGCCGAATTCTTTCTTCTTTTTTTTGTAGCCTTGCTAATTAAGTTTAGGAATCAGAACATATTATTAACAATAATACTAGATATTATATCAAATTAGGATATAAATTTGATTGTATCATATATTTTCGAATACAAACGTAGGCAATATGCAAATCCAACTCTTACACCTTTTACCTCTACATGAAAATTTTAGGATAGAACTTGGGACAGAATGATATATACCTTACTTGCAAAGGAGAAATTGAATCATAACACACTTGGCAAAGGATTGAACATCAAACATTTGATAAAAAGAAGCACAGTTTCTTCTGATCCATCGCATTATATAATCAAAATTCTTCCACTAAACAAACAACTAATATGGTAAATGAATCAAGTAAACAACTGAAAAAACTGGTAATATTGTGGGCGAAGAATTTAAACGTCCCGTGTAGCATAGAAACAAAGTCTGAACTCAGAAGCTAGCATTATTACCGTCGGCAGATATAGGCGAGAGTGGCCGAAGCTCTTCCTTCGACAACTTACCAACGATGTAATCTTCTATGCCCCAGATTGAACACGATACAACAACAAAAAAATTCAATTTATTTACCATACCAATCAGCAACTGCCTATGTTCCAGACCGGGCATCAAAACCTACAGAAAGCTAATATGTATTAAGATGATAAATTTCCTGCCTAATATTAGCATTCTTTTCAAGCTTCAGCATAATAAGCCATTTCTAAGTGATATATCTACCGAAGATTGATGAAAGAACTCATTAGTAACTAAAGATGAACTTTAACTCAAATGGGAACAAGGACTAAAAAGATGAATTTCATACATATCTAAAGATAACGTTACGAAAAAAAAATTCCTATTTCAATCAGATAGAAAATGACCTAATTTCTACTGAAAGATACAATGGCAATAAGACGAGTGGCTTCATCATAGCTAGTTTGGAGGAAGTTGAAGATGCTACACATTCCTGTTATACCAAAACTGAATCGTAAAAGGAAATTGAAAACAACTCTTATTTCCTCATTTTAATGTAGAAATCTTTGGCACGTATAGCAAAAACCAATAGTTCACTTTCCTGCAAAGTACATTTTCTTTGCTTAGAAAGAAAGCATAGCTACATGCTTGATAAACTATATGGACAACTTGCTTTGTATTCTGAAAATCTCTCTGTTCAGCTCGTGCAATTCAGGAATTCCACGATTGACCGACCCTATAAATATGGCTTAAGAAAAAAGGAAAGAAAAAAACATTAGAAAAGGAAAATGCATACAGTTCTAAAGGAAATGTAAAATCAGGACCCAAATATGGCAATTCTCTTATCTGTCTTTAGCTGAGTGCTGGGCGACACCTACAAATCACTCTGTATTCACGTTGCAGGAGCAACCCAAACAGCTACCTACAAACTGTTGCGGATATTGTGATAGCAGGTTCAATTAAAAAAAAGACTCTATCCCAACCCCATGACAATACGGTGGTCAGAGTGTCACAAACTCATCATTGGACGAGGCCTTTATGACCATGGATTCAATGTCAAGATATTATATCATCAATGTAATTATGAAATTATCAACAACTATCATGCCTAATGACCCAGAGTACTATTCTTGCAGAGGATTATAAAAATATCAAATACAAGATCCATTTAACAGGATAATAAAGGATTTCTAATATTATATCAGAATTGACTACAAGAGAAGTTGTAAAATGGTTAAAACATGGATCATACAATTGTAACTACAACATGACCCATAGAATTTAGCAAGTGTTGACTTCATAGGTATCCTCTGAAATTGAAACTCAACCAAAATAAAACATGTGATATGAACACAGAAAAGGCAATCCAGAGACTTAATTTGGAAAAATAAAAGGGGGTTAGGGCATAAACTACAGTTCCTCCTTTAGATTGGTTGCTTTAGTCTTAAAATTCCACAGATAAACACCAAAAGACTTGCAAGTTTCACAAAGGTGCAGGCATTTAAAGAACAAAGGAGGGTCTGCAGTCTGCTACATTAAACTGAACTCAAAAGCATATACATACAACAGAGCAACATAGTTAACTAACATAATATCATCATAATAACAATGAAAAGCTATTAAATCCAGCATATAGGAGTGGCAGGAATGAAGCAAACTCGAATGCCTCCAACATAAACTAGGCAACAAAGTCAATCTACTTATTACTACCACATAAACTGACACTAGCAATATAAAAAATAAGAAAAACATCCATGTTCAATTCAAGGCACATAAATAAACAAACATCTGAGCCTAGGATTACCAATATAGCTACTCGGATTTGGATTTCAGTCATCACAGTTTCTCATCTCTTTCTCGATTCCATTGCTCAATCCTAGCTCTACGCTCCTCGCTCCCATCCCTAACAGGACTCCTGCTCTTTCTGGGAGTTGAGTGTCTTCGTTTTCTATCCTCTCTGTCTCTGCTATCATGCTTGTGTCTCGTACGATCCCTAGAATCTCTATCTCTATCTCTATCTCGCCTATCATGGTGTTCTCTGTCTCTCCGGTGCTGTCGCGGACTCAAACTCCTGCTCCTGCTTCGACTTCCGCGATATCCGCGGTACCTACCAAACAGCTTCTTCCTCAAATCCCTCCCGATCAGTTTCACGTGCATGAAATTACAATAACCGCCTCGGTTACAGTTATTCTCCTCGAATTGCCTACACGTGGCTTCACGAAAATCGGTCACGGGCGAGAAATCGGCGATTATAGGGCGGCCGGAGTAGAATCTCCCTTGCAAGGCTTGTAAGGCGGCAGCGGCCTGGTCTTCCTCCTTGAACTGGACGTAGACATTGCCGATCATGTGGTCGGCGAGGTTGTCGCAGACGTTGAGGCTCTCGATCTCTCCGAACTTGCCGAGCTCCTCGAAGATGTCCTCGTAAAAGTCCTCGAAGTGCTCCTGGATCTTGCGCGGGTCGATGGGCTGGCCCTGGGCGTCAACGCCCGGAGTAATCATGTCGGGCCGCTGGTACATGTTGGAGAGGAGGAGAGTCGGGGAGATTGTGGGGCGGTTGTGGAGGCGAGAGCAGCGGTCGCCGTGTCGGCACGCACCGATCTTGAAGTAGAAGGGACAGTTGACGCGGTCCTTCTCCGTACCGAAGATGGACGCCAAATGCTCCGCCATGGCTAGAGGTTTTTCGTCGGGGAGAGAGAGAGAGAGAGTGAGGGAGAGAGAAGGAAATGGATTTTCGAAGCTTCTAGTTTCCTCCTCCAATTGCCGGCTTTTTTTCTTTTTTTTGAGAAGGAAATGGATTTTCGAAGCTTCTAGTTTCCTCCTCCAATTGCCGGCTTTTTTTCTTTTTTTTTCTCAATCGTCGATTAATCAGTTTTAACTGATGGACACACTTTGTATTGATTGATCAAATCTTTAGCGGATGAGATTTCGTGTAGAATCGAGCTTGTGTGTCATCAAAGCCGTCAATAGATTGACTTTTTTAAGATCATTTTAGGACGTATCTACGGATCAGGAATCGGTCTTGGAAAAGGAATTAAATTACTGAATTTTGAATTCATGTGCTTACTAAATTTATGAGGAATTAAGTTTCATAGACTCCACACCTATATTAGGAATTAAGTTCCTGAATGAATAGGAACTTGATTCCCTCCACTCACTCTAGCAATCAAGTTCCCTTTCCTGATTGAAAAAATGAATTCCTATATTTTTACTGAAATATCCTCATTTAAAAGATGTATATAATAAAATAAAATAACTATGTCTCTATTTTGTCATTTTCTTCTGTGGACTATTCTCGGTCTTTTTTTTTTTTCTCCATATCTTTTCTTTTTATATATTATTAAATTTGTTATGAATAAATTTTTTATCTTGTGTGAAATCATATTTTCAAAAAATTTGTGTATAAATGTTGTGGATTAAAAAAAAAAAAAAAAAAAGCGAATTGCCGTCATTATTGGGTATTTGTATGCATGAACTATCAATTATAAGAAGAAAAAAATGAACCGTAGAACATAAACCTATGTGAAATTGTGAACGGCAGTACGGCAACTGGGCATCTTAAATTCACACCATGTGGGCTGGGTTCTAAGTCTGCTTTATTCACAGAAATGCCCAGCCCACAATATCACCATGGCCTCATAAATCTTCTTCTTTCCTAACCAGGATTGAAGTTGAAGAATTTAACTCTAATGAAGAAACAAAAATGGAAAAATCAATTCACATTCACATTGCCTGATCAAATAATAAACTCACAACATATTGTGCAAGCATGCACAAAAAGAGTAGTTCAATGTTTCAAAAATTAAAAATCTGAAGTTCTGAACTACCAAGACTTCTGGGATACAACTTGATAAGGCTTTAGAGATAAAAGCTGACACCCCTGCATGAAATCATACAATACAAGCAAACAAGGCTTTTGATGACGATGGAATTTGATCATCTAGGAAGACTGTTCGGAGGGAAATTGCGTAATGGGTTCTTCCTCAGTAAATCCGTTTCCCTGCACGAGGTAAACCAGAAAAGGTTGATCGGTGATCATTTTTCTTTTATCAGAGTGGTTTTTTCAGCATACACTAATAAAGCATACAAGAGTTAGAGGATTTAACACAAGAATCAATACTGCATTGGAGTAAAATCCAAGAGTACCTTTTGATGTTATCTTGGCCATCCCCATGTATCACTGGGAAAGTTGAAGAGCTGCCACTTTCATCACTCGCTTGACGTGTTCTGGCAAATTGTTTATAAGTTGGCAACAACTTGAGATCAGAATATTTAATAATTCATACTGCTACTAAACAAAAATGTCATCGTTGTAAATTTAAAAGGGAAATATAAACACTATTAATTTGATTATAAAGGAACCACTCTCAGCCGAATCATAAAGTGATTATTGATCTACAAATGAACACGTGTCTGTTTCGTACAAGGCTTTCTTTTTAAATTTCTAGTTTGACACCAGATTATCATATGACTTCCATTTTCCTATACAGATTTTCAAGAAAGTAAGAGGAACTATGCATATTGAGTCCATTTTTCTAAGGTATGCATAACATTATTTGCAAGATATAATAGAAGCATTTCCATTCATCAGCTTATTCCATTATCAAAACTTTTGGGATGAGTTAGTGTTACTCACTCTGCACATTCCTCATCAACAAAAACTTCAATACGGGCAATTGGAGTTGGCCGTCCAACTCTAGGCCCCGGTTTTTGCGGAACCTGAAACAGGCAACAACTTCAAGGGTTAGATGCTGTGTTTGAATGGTTCAAGGAAAGAATATCCAGAAAACTAACAGTAGGAGAATATGTGTTTTGAAGTTGGGGGAGAACCTTGTATGATGTCCACTTGGAAGGTATTGCATTGTTTTCCTTGTTTCTCTCAGCTCGGGTTCCAAGACTGTTCCAGGCTGCTTTTGACTTATCTGGTTGATGACTTGATAGGACATCAACCTTTGTATCTTTATAAACAAGTAGGGGATTCCTTTGAGTCCAACATAAACAAATAGTAAGTTAAATACATACATGCATAAATGCATCATACATATATATATAAATATATTTTAATAATATGCCATCATTGTTGAACTGTTTCATACAGGAAACAGTACATATTGCTGTTATCAAGTAACATCTTCTCGTTAACAAAAGAATCATCAGATAGATCCTTAAATTAGAGTTACCAAAGTTGAACATAGAAAAAATATGCTTTAATCTAGTGTGTTTACAATCACTCAAATTTATTGCATTCCAGAAATAGCATATTGGCTAACACTTTCTTATTGAAGAACATAAGATTCAATCAACAATAATTCGGTGCATTTTTATAAGAAATATATCCCAAGAAAAAGAGGGCCAAAACCATGATATTTTCTTCAACAATCTAACAAATGGAAGCTGATGAGGGAAATGAGCAATGATCTTACCCATCTGGCTTTAACTTTTTCTTATGAAAATCAGAACTCTGTGCAGTCTGCATTCCTGCAACAATACAAAGATTTTTTATATCATGCAAAATTTTAAGATAGCTCAAACTGCACTAATACAGCAATACTTACGATTATCTTCCCTGGCCAGGACAGTTCCAAAGCTTCTGACGGGCAAGTGATTTTCCTCCGGGTCCTCCTGTAAGTTCGTAAAAATTAATAAATAAACAAATACCACTGTCTTCAGAATAATTAATTCGAAACAACATATTTACTAGAAGTCACATACATCAGTATTTTTTGGTTTCGTCATTGTGCGTGCAAGAAATTTCTTGTAGGCATCCTTCAACTTTTCTATTGGTTGAGCCTCCCTGCAATATGGAAAAAAAAAATCAAAAGAATGTTTTATCCAAACTTCTCAAATGATGAAAAGAAGAACAGATACGTCTAAAATCTTAAAAAATTTCTTTAGCATAATTGCACTAATTGTTTTCCAGATTGGGACGATGTGTTTTCATGACTATCGTCTCACTTTTACAATTTGTGGCATCTAACTTGTTTCATCTTGTTACTCCAAGACCCCACCGAATCCCTTTTTCGTTACTCCTAATGTTATCCTTACCGGTTACTAGTCTCAAAAACGTACTTCTTTCAACCAATTGAACATCAAAATGCCAAGAATTCACACACTCTAGCGCTATACATGAGAACAAATATATACTTCAATTTATAGTTATGCATTATATAATGATCTTTCAAAAACCGAGCCAGTAATATAACAAGCATATTTAAATACCCAAAATGGAGATTACCTCGATATACCAAGGTTAAACATGTCATTTGCAGCTTTCATCTTAGATTTGGATTCCAAGAGCAAAGCATATGCTATGTAGTACACAGAATGAGTCTGGCCAATATCATTCGCGTCCAGGAAACTGTAAATGACTTCCGCATCTACACAATTTTCAGCCTGCACCACCATTTTACAAGTAAGAACAACTACTACTCATTAATTCAAAATAGGGACCACAAAAAGAGAAAAGTAAAGTGAATCAGACCCACATATTCCAACCAAATTTTGAGATAGCGGAGATCATTCTTGTAGTGTTCTGAATGCCAAAACTTGCGGACACATTGTTCGTATATAACAAGTAGTCCTGAGCTGTCTCCACCAGCCGGAAATGCCTCTTGGACCCATTTCATACACCTCCAGTATATAACAGGAACAAAATAAAATAAATATAAGTATCATATCTTTAGTACATATTTGTTCAACAGTTTCCATCTACGATGAGATGAAAAACACGAAGCGAATGAAGGGAATGCCGAATTAAGTAGGTGACACAAATAATTCTAAACAAAACCCTTATTTTCTGTATTATTGATTATTGATTGATGATAAATATTATAATAAACAAAGAAATGAAACGAAACTGAGGACAGTGTAATTGAAAATGTACTCACTCTAACCATGGTTGGAGAGGATCTTCTCCTTTATAGTCATCGATGGCCTCAATCAGCTTCCTGTTAATAAAAGGCCACAAATTCTTAATATGTTAAAAAAGAAGATTCAAGAAACAAATTTTTTTTTTCTTCTAAAAATAGAAACCTTCGTTTTTCAATGAGAGTTTTCTTGAGTTGACTATTGTTGTGCGAAGTGAGAGACTCGTTTAGGAGACGAACGTTGCGACCTCTCTTCAAAGGCCTGACGTTCTCTTTGAAGAGTTCCCACTCAAACCCGGTCTCTTGTTTGGACAAGAGAAACGCCGTCTCTGGATCTAAATTCTCGATTAGTACACTCTCCATCTCTGCGATTTTCCTTATCCTTCTTCTTCTTCTTCTTCTTCTTCACAACCAAATATTCAAATTTTGAATATCAGGACAACGCTCCGGGTAGAATAGCCGATGTGATTGTTTTTTATAGGGAGAATATGGGAAGTTTGCGGGCTGAGTCGGGCCGAGTTCGGCCCAAGTGGATTTGTTTTGGACTTCGTTTATCGAAGGCCATTTTAGACGCTGACACGCTTTTACCGCGCACGTCACTACCTTTAAACGACGTGTCATGAAAAGTCACCCTACCGCTTGCGTGTCACAGCACGTCAATCCATTTTCTGATGTGTCCGGACACGTCACTTACTTTTATGACGTGTATAGGCACGTCACGACTTTTTACTGATGGATCTGGATAACGTATCGTAACATGTCACCCTCTAATGATGAAATGTCAGTACATGTCAATCGTACATGTCGGTATACGTCGATCTTACACTGACGTGGCCATGTACGTCACCCTCTAATGATGACCTGTCTGGGCAGATCACCAATTACGCACCTGGCACGTCCAATCTTTTCGTTGACGTGTCTGGGCACGTCACTGACTCCACGCTGACGTTTCCAGACACATCACCGCGCTTTTGCTGACGTGTCCAGACACAACACGACCCCTGACGATGTCGTGCCGGTGCTTTACAATGACGTGCCCACTCACTTCATCATCGACTGATGAAACGGCGAGCACATCGTGCCGACGTCGACAATTTGTAAAACAAAGTGCAGGGAGAATCAGCGACGATCTTCATGTAGAATTCAAGATTTGTTATAAATTTTTCTTCACCATGGGATGAACAAACAAAATCAGATTCGAAATTACAATACAAAAAAAAAAAAAGGGGAAGGTTGTACCAGAAAACTTTGTCTTTCTTTCATATAAGCATAGAAGAGCATTAGAATCGATGGAACTCACAAGAAACAAGAATCTCGAAAAATTCAAAACAAAATAAAGATGAATTGTAAATCAGACAATCTGTAATAGAGAAGAGAGAGAGATCTAGGGCTTCAAATGATGAAATTAGACGAAATGGTGAAATTAGCATGCTGACTTTTGGTCTTCGCTGCATATTGGGCCTGGACTGTTTGTTGGACCAAAAGCTTTAGTTTTGGGGTTTGTAATTATGTCAATTAGGGATCCAAAACACGAACATATATGTTTAACACGGTAAGAGCATCTCCATGGTATAAGTAAATTTGGATCCTCAAAAGTTGTCATCTCAACATTTGAGGAATGTTTTTAGGGATTGCTAAATTTGATGATTGTATAGTCCACAATAATACACTTGTAATGGTACCACAATAGTATATTAGATTTTTATGCAAAAAAAAAAAATTATAAAAGATAAGTGAAAGTATATGATATTGGTATTAATCCATTCGTAATGAAGAAACAAATTTTATCTGATTAAAATTTTTGAGGTTAAAACAATGATGAAATACATAGATGATTAGAGAAAAAAAGAGGAAAAAAAAAAGTCACCTAAGAGAGAGAGAATAAAATTAAAACAGTTAATTTTGGTTAAGTTTGTATTTGATGATTGAAAGTAGATCTTCAAATTTGATTATTGAAGAGATAATTTGATTATCGATAACTGCTATTATTAAATTTTAGTGACTCCATTGAATAATGTTTTTTTTTTTATAAATAATCAAATTTTAACTGCTCTCCTACTTTTGAAGATATATCGGAGATGCTCTAATAAGATAACATCATTTACTTCATCGAAATCAAAGACAATCATGTGAATGGGATGACAATCATGTGAATGGGATAGCGAGAACCTACTCCTACTGATTGTCAACTTCTAAAGTTAGGTGTTTGATGTGGATAAAATAATAATGCTTTTGAAATCTGACAAAAACTTAAGGAAACAATCGCCACCGTCAATCTCCTCAACAGCGAAGAATGTACCCCCATTATTATTGAGCGAAATTACCAGAAAGGGCATGGATCTCATTCTTATTTTGAATTTTACAAGAGAAGAGAGTTTGCGATCAAATTGAACGGTATTGAATTTCTGATGGCTTCTTCTAGTTCTAGTTGTATGGCAGCTCTGCGCCTTCCTTCAACAATAAGACGAGATTCGAAGAGAGCGACGGTAACTGCTTATAATCAGGAGAGAAGAAATCTGACGGTGACGGCGACAGGGGTGGCCAAGTTCAAGGGGACGTATATGAGGGAGAAACAACTGACGGAGATGATCCAACAGAAAGTAAGCGAAGCCAAGCAAGTTTGCGAGGGAGACAAGACCTCTGACGAGTGCAAGGTAGCCTGGGACGAGGTTGAAGAAGTCAGCCAAGCCAAGGCAGATCTCATGCTCAAGCTACAGAAACAGGATCCGCTTGAATTCTTCTGTCAGGATAATCCTGAAACTGATGAGTGCCGTATTTATGAAGATTGAATCAACTTTCTAGTGTTGTTCTATGATGCAGAATAATTACCTTTTGTGGTTCGTATGTGTGATTAGTATTACTAATATGTTATGTGGTTCGTGTGATTAGTGTTACTAATTGTCAAGAGTATTGTAAAAATACTTTGCTGTCTAGCAGTTTGATTCGTTACATTTTATAAAACTAGACATCAAACAGTTTAATAATGTTGCAACTCGACCACAATCATGATTCACGACTGCACATCAAATAATCATTGTCAAAACTCATTCCTAAAATAATCATCACCAGCACTGAATTCAGCATTAAATCCATATTTGAATCAATAAACATCTTTCAAGAAAGAAATACAGAAAATAATGGTCAGGTCCCATCAAACTTGGAGATGAATGCAATACTCAAAAGTAACAGAGCTATATCACAACTTGTCTGGAAAAAAACTAACAATTTTCAGCTGACATTATAACATCTAATACTAATTTAAGCATAGCATCAGTGTAATACATGTTTGTTATCGAGCAGACACGTAAGAAAACGATAATAAAAATAAGCTTAAACAGATGTGGAAACAGAGTTGGTAAGACAGTTTTCTTTAATTACTCTCCCATGCCGTCTTCAGAAGCAGAATTTACGAAGAATCTTTGACATCAACACTGAAAGTATATTCCTGGTCGCAGCCCAGATATGAATCACACATGAAGTAGAGCGTATATGTTTTCTTCCCCGGTTCTGCAGGAGCAGCAAACTCGAGCTTTACCCTCGACTTCCTTTGAAGGGACACTCTCTTGATTGCAAGCAACTGGTTACTCTTCGTGTCACCGACAACAAGCCACCAGCCTTCTTCTTTAGCTTTGGGGTACCTGGGAGAATCCACTGGTCCAACCTCTGTCTTTCCCTCCAGATCCCTTTCGAGAGTCACCTGCAAAGTGATATCTTCCCCGGCACTTACATTCTCAACATCCTGCACCTCATATGACATATCAATGTTGGGGAAACGATTGCAAAACCTTGCAATATCAAGTAACTGGATATCTGGCATCTGCAGGAGCTCACGTCTCTCATCATCCTCCATCTCCACCAGATCAAACACCGTCTCTATACTCTTCCCCGGGTTCTCTTGGCATCTCTTTGCCAACTCTTTTGTGAAGTGTGGAAGCTGTAGAAGCATGGAATCACGTTCCCATATGCCTTGTGTCACCATTTGACTAACTTCCATTGCAAGAAGTGCAAGGTTCAACCAACCATTACTTGAAATAACATCAACCATTGCTTGAAGCAATCTACTGGCAGAAAGAAGCACCTCCCGCTGGTCCAAAGCTAGGTTCCCACCCACATGTTGTCTTGAGAAGTGAGCTTGAAGAAGAGCATTCGCCTTAACATGTGGGTCAGTGCATCTGGGATTCTCAAATGAAAATCTCTGATGATTAATTAACCTCCGCACCACATCTTCCTCCCCAGGTCGTACAGGTAGTTGTGCATACTCTGAAGCTGAAGCAAGAATCTCCAGGAGACCTTTCATCTTCGTCTTGGGAGTCAAAGAAGAACTGAAACGTTCAATAGTAGTATAACTGATGTAATAGTAAGAAGCTATCATGCCAAGATTCAAAGGAGAAAGGTCCATATCCTCTTCTATAGTGATACACTTGCTTGCTTCCAGATCACTTAAAGTGTTTTCAACAAGCTCTGAGAGGTGATCTGAGAGATGCCTGTGGCTTACACCCTGGAGATTGTAGTAGTTCGGATTTTGAGTGAGCCTCCGGTATGTGAATGTCCATGTAAGATAGTCCACAGCATCTTGCTTGTTCTCAATCACTCCAGCAACAATTTCTGCATTAAAATTATCGTGTAGGAAATGATGCAAATGACTTTCCACAGGAAAAGCTTCATATAAGAACTTCATATAGTATTCTTTACGGGGAGCGTGGCAGAGGATGACACATTTCCCAGAATCATCCAGCAGAGGTCGACTGGCGTGACCCATCATCTGCAGCAGATCTGTAACAGGATAGTCAGTGTGAGCATTTTCCTGCCCATCATAATATTGGGTTCCCATAACAACCACCAAATGAGCTGTCAATGGCAATCCCCAACACATTGTACTACTCATAACACAAACTTTAATCCACCTAGCTTCAAACAGCTGTGTTACAACTTCCTGATCCAAACTGCTCAACCCCTCATGCAAGTAGCCCACTCCATGACGTAGAGTTTCCCTCAACATCTCTTCTTTGATTTTGCTAGTAAATGGCTCCAGCTCTTCAGGAGAACGCAATAGAAAAGGTGGTTGCTTATCACTCTCTGGGCTTGAATATGTCATCAGATCCACGGCAGTGAGTCGGACATACTTTCTTGAAGGGACAAATACAATAGCTGGCTTTTCATTCTTGGCATGTTGGACGATTGCAGTGTACGTTGGTTTTGTCATCGCTTGCATCCTTGCTTCGAAATTCGCTATGTCCACTCCCTGAATGTGTATTTCCAATGGCACAGGACGGACACCAGGAGGGAAATTGAAAAGGCCGTGAGAGGTAGCCCCTATCCATTCCCCAAGATCCTTGGCATTTGCAAGAGAGGTTGACAGAGCCACCAGACGGATTTTGTTCTCAACCTGACTGGCAATATATCTCATCCTAGAAACAATCACCTCCAAGACAGGACCACCTTGACCCCCAATCAAGTGGAGTTCATCAATAATGAAAAGACTAACCTGCTGAACATACTTTCTCTGCTTCCAGCGCCGGGATAAAGCATCCCATTTTTCTGGAGTACTAATAATTATTTGACCTTTCTCAAGCAGCTTGAGGTCCACAGCCGTTTCCCCAGTTAACTCGACCACCCGCAATCCAAGACCCTTGCTAAACTTCAAATCCCAATCACGGTAACGTTCTTTGGCAAGAGCTTCAATAGGCGCTATATATACAACACGCATACCACTATCAGATGCTTTTTGATGATTCCTCAATATGGCAAACTCTGCACAGATCGTCTTTCCACTCCCAGTTGGTGCAGCAACTAAAACATTATCATCTGTATTATACAACACAGTAAAGACCTGAGTCTGCACAGGATTAAAATGCGTAAAACCCTGATAAAGTGCTTCATATGACGGATTCCTTAATGCCGTCACAGGAAGAGGTTGCAAGTCCAAGAGTTCCGTCGGCGGAGGATACTTTTCAGGTAAAATTAAATGCCTAAAAGAGACAGGTAAAACAGTTTGTGAACCAATCCACTTATCCGAGACAATGCGAATGAAATACTGAGGCGGCAATGGCTCATAGATCGGCACAGTGAAATTCAATGTATGGTCCTCATCTATATATTGCTTCTTCAGCATAAAATATTCATGATGAAGAATATATTCACCATCGTTATCCTCCACAATAACCCAATATGGCTCCACATATCCATGGACTTTGTCCTCCCACTGGAAGTCTGGGGTTATAGTAAGTTCAACCCTCAAAACAGTGCGAGTAATCGGCTGAACATGTGCTGCAAGGATTAGCTTAGGGAATTGGTGAACGAACTTGTGAAGTGTTCTGCCCATCTTTGGGTAACGGATGAGCTCCCCAAGTTCCTGTGATGATAGATCATAATACCTTTCCCAGGCAAAATCTTTCTTCTCCAACTTCATTAAAATTTCATTTGGGATTCCATTGAACTGGCGAAGAGGTGTTTGGACACACCACATCCTCTTGGTAACCATTTTGCTCAAGTTCAAAGCCTTCTCTGCTAATTGTGCCCAGCCTCGTTTCAAGACAATCTCAAACAGAGCTCTCAAAAGACGTCCCGCACTCTAATCAACAACAAAAAAAAACCCAAGTGAGAAAAACACATAAAAATCATGTTTAACAGCAATAATAAAGGAAAAAGTAAGAAAGTACATGCTAACAAAGAAAACACTAACCTGAGTTATATACACCATATCAGAAGTCAAAGAAAGCCCTTCAAGCTTCAGCTGTGATATATATGCTTGCAGCAGAACATTTATCTTAGCACTGGGCTCTTCCAAGCTTTCCTTGATGGGAATTGGAACACGATCCAAAAGCTTAGCCAGCTCCATCTTCTCATCTTGTCTCACTGTCACATATTTGAATTCTTCACTTAGAGAGAACAACCGACAGAGCTCTATATCTCCCATTGTTGGCTTCAGATGTTCATTATATGTAGATATCGTCCCATGAGTTATATAGTAATAGCTAGCAATGCGACCCAAATCTGTAACCTGGAAATATCCACTTTTCCTATCATACTTGATCAAATTATTTCTGTCCAAGATGGTTGCAGCAGAATGGATCTGTAAAAAGAACAAGAAACAGCTATAAAACATAACTTCCAGCTTACCAAAAGAAAGAAACACAATTGTCTAAATCAACTGGCAGTAGAATGGTAGAACGAGATGTGCAATAAACAGAAAGACTTCCAGGAGAACTACAATGCAAACAAGAATGCCATCATATTGAGAGAAATAGACTCTAGATAGAGGAGACTTTGAAAAAAAAAAAAAAAAAAAAAAACTGCTGATAATTCGTCTTATTCTTCACCTTTTTTTGGACAAGTTCGATCCAAGCACACTTGAATATTCACCTATTTCTAAACATTGAGGCACAATAGCAAAGGAAAAATACAGGCACATAACCCAAGAGCTATGTTATATTCATGTACCTAACAGAATTAACCAAATCTATGCTAGACAATCTTTCATATACATAAATGAAAATAATGAGAATAATAATGAAAAGATGAATTTTCAATTCATTAGAGGGATAAACAAATCAGAGTAATGAGAATAATAAACAAAGAGATCTAGCCAATAAACTGAAAGATATTAAAAATAAGCTATACTAAAGAATTTGATGCTTACCAAATCAGCTCTCCTCTCCTCCAATGTTAGATCTTCTTTGAGAACCTCCGGTGACAAACCATACAGACCAGGATTTCGTAACATGCGGATGTACAAGTAAGTGTATCCAATCCAATTGCAGGCTTCTTTGGCATTTTGAACAGTTCCAAGCACAATTTCTGCATTCAACTGATCAGCCAGTTTGGACACGAATTGACTCTCAATAGGCAGTTGGTGATTCATTAAAGAGAGGTAGTACTGAAGTTCACTATGGCCAGTGATAATAATCCCTTCCCCATAAGAATCATACTGAGGTCTTCCTGCACGACCAAGCATCTGCATAATATCCAGAGGGCTAAGCTCAGTCCAAGCCCCTTTCTCAGGGTTGTAAATCTGAGTTCCTTTGATGATCACTGTGTGAGCAGGCAAATTCACCCCCCAAGCAAGAGTTGCAGTGGACACCAACACCTGGACATGCCCGTCAGCAAAGAGTTCCTCAACAAGTTGACGATCACCCCTTGTCATCCCAGCATGATGAATTGCAAAACCATAAGGTAAAAGATCTTTTAGATCATTGCTTTTCACCATATCTGTGTGACTTTGGAGAATCTCACGGCTCACACTGTCCTCCTTCAAGAATCTACCAAGTGTATCCTTCTCAAGTGCAGTATCTCGTATTGCCCGAGCTGTTTTTGCTGTTTCCTTTCTTGAGTGGACGAAAATAAGAACTTGATGCTTTCCAGCAACAGCCATGACTTTCTCATAACACAAATCATTCATCAACTGGAACCTCTGCAGTGGCTTCTTCACAGTGATTCCAATGTATTGTTGTGAAAGAGGAACAGGCCTATAACTGTTGTCAAAGTGAAACAACCCTTTCTCTATATTCACCCGTAAAAACAATGCCACGTCTTCATAATTAGGCAGTGTAGCTGACAACCCAACCAATCGAATATGCTCCTTTGTGGTTTCAATTTGCCTAACAGTTCTAGCAACAATACTTTCAAGCACAGGCCCTCTATTATCATGAAGCAAATGAATTTCATCAATAATTAGTAGTTTCACGAGTTGCGTGTAGGTGCGATCACCTGATTTTCTTGTAATGATATCCCACTTCTCAGGAGTTGTCACAATTATTTGAGTTTCTTCAATTTGTTGGCGAGTGAGTGTCTGGTCACCACTTAGCTCCCTCACCTTGACATCATACACCTGCAAACGATTAGACAAGTTACCCACAACTTCAGCTACAAGAGCTTTCATGGGTGCCACATAGACTATCTTATAATCGCTATGGTTGAATGAGCCATCAGAATTCCTATTCAATGCCAACTGCTGAAGTATGGTAAGCACTGCAACGTTAGTTTTCCCTGCCCCAGTAGGAGCACAAAGGAGGATGTTATCCGGAGAATACAGTGCAGTCTCATAGACCTTACTCTGCACCCTGTTCAACTGTGTCATTCCTTTGAAAGCTGGATGTGCCCAATCAGGCATTTCAGAGATCTTTATCAACTTCTCCTTAGGATCCAATTGGTGTGGCTTCAATGCCGGCACATGAACTTCCTCATACCCCTTGCTAAGATGTCTATAAGACCCCTCAGGGAGATCACACTTCTTATTTGCCATAAAAAGACCACCCTGTTCAAAAGCTATGTTTTCCAGATCAAGCAACTGCCGTTGGCTCTGCAACCAACCACCATCAGCATCTCTATCAACAAGAGCCCTCCTATCCCTATCACCATCACCAACACTTCCATCCTTCAACCGGCGAGCCTCTTCTCTAATATTCTTCTCTAGAATCTTTTGCCTTTCCTTAGCGGTAGCCCTTGTGGCATGCAACTGCTCCAAAATTGCAGCCAAATTTGGACCCAAATCCTTCATTTCATCCTCGATCTTCTTCCTCTCTTCTTGGTCTTGGGCCCTTTGCAAACGAGTACACCAAACAATCTTAAGCTGGTTACGCAACAGAAACTTAATGAGATCAAACTGTTTATAATCAAAGTGCACAAACAACTTGGACTCAACTTCCCTGTCATTCCCCTCTGCAAGTATCGTAAGAACCTCTTCTGCAAGCTTCTGACATTGCTGTGGATCAATCTGTTGGTCATAAGCTTGAGAGATTTTCCTCTGGAGCCAATAAGCATCTATATCCTGAACATTTAGACTCATTCCCTCATTTGCATCACCCGAGTCATCGTCATCAATCACACCACCCATTTGCATAGCTCCACTGCCATGGTGTTCGGCTACATCATCATCATCCTCTTCATCCTCCTGCACCATATCCAGATCACTCTCCTCATCATCCTCTTCGTTTTCCTCAAACTCAACAGCCACACCCATGTCATCATCCAGAGCATCATCACCATTAACAGTAGTGGCCCCAGCATCACTCGCATCTTGGAAATCAGTAATAAGCTTCCCCATGGCAACAAGCTGATCAAAAACATTGTTCGGAATCGGGTTCAATAACTTCTCAATCTCTTTCTTCTTATCAGGGTTTTTAAAAACATCATTCTTGAGAACAGCCAAAATCTCATCCGCAGCAGCGCTAACTATATTCAAAGGCTGTCCACCCAACTGCTGTTGAATGACACTCAGCATAGCTTCATAAGCAGCCCTGGTCTCCTTGGTCTTGGGCTGATAAAGACCCTCCTCGGTGGAAGTAAGCACACTCTCTTCACGAAGACGGCGCCTCTTGGTGGGACGAGCAGGGAGAGGCTCGCCAAGCATATCTCGCTCCTTCTTCTTCTTCTTGGATTTCTTCAGCTTCTCGTCCAACTCAGGTGGCCTGCCCCTGTAAGCACGATCACCGAAGCTTCTGGCTTCAATCTTTCCCCAGAGAGACTCAGGCTCACCAGTAGGTTCATGCGTGTCACGGGGACGAGAGTCTGTGGTGAGAACCAGACTGGAGTTCGCTCTGTACTCGTATTGTTTGAATCGCGCGTGCGCCTCCGCACCACCACCCAGATGTGCCATTGTGTTCAAGCACAAGTCAAATCAAATCGAACCCTAATTCGAAAAGGGATTCAACGAAACAATTATAAAAAAAATAAAAACCCTAATAAACCCTAACTATTCGATACATTATGCAATGAAAGAGAAAACTGAAAGAATCAGAAAACGAAAACCAAAAGAAAAATCAACTTACAGGAGTGAATTTGTTTCTTCAAAATCCAGTAGTTTTGAGGACTTGTTGTCCCATCAACGAGTCGCGGGTTTTGGCGGAAGAATTATAAAGCGAGACCACAGACACACTTGCACTACACAACACCGCCTCACTGCTAAACGGCGGCCAAATTGTGGGAACAAAATTGAAGGGCGCCTATTTTTGTGATATAAATCTTAAGACGACGGCGTTTAGATCCCTGAATGGAACGGCACCGTTTATATTTATAGGATGCATGAGCTGGTCCGAATTGGGCCCAAACCAAGCCCATTGTTAGTACCCACGTCCCCTTAAGTCAACCTTTGACTGCATCCGATCATTTGACAAAAATGTTTCTGACCGTTTGATCATTTAACTTTTTTTAAAATAAAAAATAAAATAAAATAAAAAAAACACGCAATCACGAGTCACGACATTCATTATCGTCAGAAAAAACCTCTACAGAGACTGACAGACATGGCTTCGCTTACTTGGACGTGTTCACCTTTGTGTGGAGGAGGAGGCTCTCTCTCTCTATCCTGTAAAAAACCCAAAAAGAACCTCCTCAAATTCAAGTCTTCTTCTTTAGTCTGCAAAGCTTCCTGGCAAGAGGTCGTCGCTTTCCTTTTCAAACTCTAAATTTTTGTTTTCAACTTCAAACTTTTAGTTGATTATAGAATTGGTTTTCATCAGCTAGCAGGAGTGTTGGTGTTCTCGGCGATTCCATTCTCAGCTGTCAAAGCTATCGCAAACAGCCCAGTTGGAGAATGGCTTCAGAATCGAATGTTAGAGACCAAAAAAGCTGCTCTTCAAGATTCTTCCAATTTCAAGGCATTGGCTCAGAACGCTCGAAACGAGAGGTATATTATCATAAATTTCACTGCTTTCCCTTTGAATCCTATTATATTGTATCAAATATCAAGAAATTCAAATGGTCTTATATTGAATTGCCCATAAAAAAAAATGTATTAATGTTGTGAAAAATAATTATCTGACTAGACAGTTTATGGTATGGAGAAGAGCGTCCACGCTGGCTCGGTCCAATTCCATTTGAATATCCTGAATATCTTACTGGAGAATTACCTGGGGATTATGGGTTTGATGTAGCAGGTCTCAGCAAGGATCCTGTGGCTTTCCAGAAATACTTCAAGTATGTCTCTTTTCTATTTACTTCATTTATGCCTGTTTAGTGTATCTTCGTTAATCTTGCTCTCTGCGTTTTATGTCATGGTTCAAGCAAAATGGGATTGCATATCAGATTTTGAATTCTGTAAGAGAATTAGAGTTTACTGGAAATGGCATTGCCATCTGTTGACATAAACAAAACAAAAGCTATTTGATATCCTTTGCGAAGAATGGTCTGCAAAAGATTTGCTTATATAGGATATTGTGTCGGTCACTCGCCCAACTCTTTGTAGAGGTTGAAGGAACATTGTTTCAAAAGTCTTTTTCAACATTTTATTAAGACTTTGGTTTGTATATGCTTATCTGAATTGCAAGTGTCTATTATGATCTATGTATGTAGTACTGAAGGAATTCAAATTTCGCACCAATTTAAATTGCCGACAATCAATTTGATTTCTATAATCTGGCAGCTTTGAAATACTGCATGCTCGTTGGGCAATGCTTGCATCCCTTGGTGCTGTGATTCCAGAAGTTTTAGATATGTTAGGAGCCTTTCACTTTGTTGAACCTGTCTGGTGGCGTGTAGGCTATTCAAAACTTCAGGTGCGTATCTTTTTGGATCGGTGAATATAATATAATATCCTCCAAAGATATCACCACTTACTGAGATTGTCCGAAGTTGTTTTATCTTGAAAGGATTTTGATGCTCTATATTGTTCACTGTCTCTATTGCTGTGTTTCCTCTCGAAGAATTATATCTGCGTATCGTTGTTATGGTTATCATGTTTTATGGTGAATTACGGGGTTTGGGAAGTGTGTTAATTTTAATATTTGTGTTTTATTTACTTAATCTATTGATTGCTTTTCTCATTGTTCCTTTGTTGTCTTTATCAGTTTTATAAATTGTGTTGCTTTTGGTTGAAAAATATTGATTCATATAAACCAGTCGAGATGAATTTAAAATAGAGAGAGAGAAAAAAAAAAAAAAAAAAAAAGAAATGTGTTGTTGGAATTGAATTAATTTGATCACTTGTTTTGATTGTTTTTAGATGTAATTACTTTCTGCAATTTGTTGTTTTCTTTCTGTTTTTTCTGTAGTACAGTTATGAGGTATTATGTGGCATCTAATTAGTTGTAGGGAAAATAGCTGTGGTCTTGTTTACTAAACATAAACATAAAGAAAAGGCTTTTGCTCTTTTTTTCTTGTTTGATGACATAGTTTTAGAACTTATGAAGGGTTTACTGGAGAATATCATGTTTGAATAGTGAGAGAAGGTCCGTAACGGATTGATGCTCTACAGGTGTGTGTTTGAAATTCAATGTTGGAACCATTGTTTTTATCATCTCTGTTTGATCATTCTATGAGGAGGGAGAAGATGATTTTAATGATTATAGCAGAACGAATGAAGTTGGGGGTTGCTATCACTCTCAGATTGTTTCAAAAGTAATTTGTTCTTATTAAATAGATTAGAACCGAAGTATGATTTCATATATAAGTGAATTTTGAGTTATTACAAGATGCAAGGATGAAGTGGCAAACTATATGTTAATTGAGGCAGCAATATTAATCGGTGAGCCAGACATGTGAAACAAAAAGTTATTAATCCTTCGATTGGGATCTAATTTAATGGAGTTGAAGGTCTTATGGTGGTGTGAATAAGGCAAGGGAAAATGAGGTTGAGTTAGCTAAATGCCTTTGCAGACCCTTATGGCTGCTTCTTTGCTAGATGGTAATTTGCATTTTATGTAAGAGACCTTCTAGTGATGACAGTCAAAAAGAAAATATATTTCTGTGTAATTTTGAATGTCTACAACCTATTAACGCTATATCATTCATCATCTGTGCATGTTTTGCTAGAAGAAATCAATTGATCGAACTTTTGGAACTATCTACATTATACATTTCGTTTTGCATAAGGAGCTATTAATTTTTAATTAATCACTTGTTCAATTCTTTGCCCAGGGAGAGACACTGGACTACCTTGGCATCCCAGGTCTCCACTTAGCCGGAAGCCAAGGAGTAATCGTCATTGCTATTTGCCAAGCCCTCCTAATGGTAAAGATCCTAAAATCAGGCACTACTTGTGTGTATGGTATTCATTTACTATATTACATCCAAATATGTGTAGAGTTCTTCATAGCATCTTGTGTTCTTAGGAAGTCATCATTTGCATTATTGAGCATTGTTACTTTTAAATATAGGTTGGACCAGAATATGCAAGATATTGTGGGATAGAGGCACTGGAGCCTCTGGGAATATTTTTGCCAGGCGATATTAATTATCCGGGAGGAGCACTTTTCGACCCCTTGAAACTCTCAAAAGACCCCATAGCATTCGAGGATTTGAAGGTGAAAGAAATTAAAAACGGGCGCTTAGCAATGGTTGCCTGGTTAGGATTTTATGCTCAAGCAGCTTTAACAGGTAAAGGTCCTGTACAGAATCTTGTCGACCACATCTTTGATCCCTTTCACTACAATTTGCTTTCCATGCTGAAAATCATGTAAAATATTCTTTGAAATCCTACATTTCTATAGGTGAATTTGTATTGTAATTTGTAAAATCTCCCTATAGGCAGCCCATTGGGCCGTGAGTGGGCCATCCTCAGCTAATCATCCAGATCCTCTTTTTGTAAAAGTGAGTGGTGTAGATAATGGAGATGAAGAGAATCCAATATGATTTAAATTGTTGTTTGTACGGCTTCACTTTACTTGGTGACATGATATATAGCCTGATTAATTTATTTGTAGGCCATGTTTTGGTGCACATAGTTAAATTAAAATTATTATTGAATGATTTAGAATAGACAAGACAAGACAAGACAAGATTGTATGAAAATGAGATGTATTTCAAGTTTCAACATTAAATGGGACGTATTAACTAGAAAATTCGATCTAGAATTAGCTATAAACTATTAACTATGTGTTGTATTAAGAGTATTTGTCGGTTTAGTAAACTAAATAGAGTACCATGTTACTTGATTCTTTTAGTGATTGAATAAGTGAAGCGTTAATGATAAGGTATAATAAGAGCATATTCGAGAGAATTAGCTAATTGATACAACAAAATGTGAATACAATATTTGATAATGAAAGATTGGTGGATTGTGAGCCACTGTGAAGAGTACATGTGGGTTCATGTGGTAAGCTAGCTTGGATCTCGGATTGAGTAAAACTTGCTTCTACTCAATTCCAAATTTTTTTATTATTATTCTAAAATCAATTCTCTAATTTCGAGTTTATTATATGAGATCTATGACTTTTTAAGAGTTCAAAATTAATCAAGCCTTTTTACATTAGGTTCAAGCCTTTTTACACTAGATTCGAGTCTTTTTGTGTCTTTCCGTGCCATTTTACACTAGGTTCGAGCCTTTTTATCCCTTTCCGTACCTTTTTACATTAGGTTTGAGTCTTTTTACATTAGGTTTGAGTCTTTTTACACTAGATCATCCGAGCCTTTTCGAGCATTTTTACACTATATTCGAGCATTTTAATACACAGTTCGAGCCTTTTAATACATATTTCGAGCCTTTTAAACAGTTATCCAAACTTTTTAATAATTTATGAATAGATTAGTGAATTTTGATTCTCCGAAACTTTTAAAATTGTTCGAGCCTTTTCATACACTACCCGAGCCTTTTCATGCACTACACGAGCCTTTTCATACACTACCTGAACCTTTTCATACACTACTCGAATAATTCACACAACCAACTTATGGTTTACAAAAGACATGGAGAACAAATGAAAAGGAATTCAACGAAGGAGCTCGACCCCCGAATACGTCTGCGTAGCGCCACAAAATTAACTATCCAATGAAGATGATTTGATAAGGTTATGGTGTTTAACTTCCATTATTATAGAGAAAGATGAAAGAAAAAAGCTCTGAAAACTTTAAAGTAAGAAAGAGAAATATGTAAAATAAGGGTAATTTTGGTAGTTCACCATAATAGGTGTCTTTTAAACTTAACTTATTAAAGGAGTAGCTTTGTCACCACATGAGTTTAAAAAAGTGACATTTTCCACCATTTCCACGAGTTTTTAACACATATTTAAGGTTTTTTTTTTTTAATTAAATAAAAAAAATCTACATAATGATTTTTAATAACGAAGTTCACAAATACCATCAAACTTTTAGGGGTTTTTTTTTTTAGTTGTTATTTTCTATGATGTATTGTATATAATAAAAGGCCAAAGTCCTTTGTTGCGTGACCCTGACAACTTTCTCGTATCTTATCTGAAAAAGCATGTGATCTAGTTAGGTCTGAATCCCAATTGATATATTTTTTTTATATATATATTATATGATATAGTTACCAATTTAGGTCTCTTGTTTTTGAAAGAAAAAAAAAAATAAAAAAATGTACACGTCTTTCCCATAAATACCACCAATTCATGTCATCATGCCATTCCTTAAGCAACCTATTCACATCTTTATTATTTTTATTGTTAGTATCGTAAATAATAACATGCATTTTTCAATTAAAAATTAATCTCTACTACTTTGGTTGAGATTTAGATAAAAACACATACATGTAATGTGCTCATCTCATTAGGATTGATATTAAGCTTCGATAGGAGAAATTCTTTAATTAAAAAAATGTTATTGATAATATATTTTCACGATCTTCTTATTCACGGTATTGTTGTTACTTTCAAGACAACTAAAGTTATTTGAAATCATTAGTATTTTGATTTTCAATGTGTTATATGTAATCGTAAAGATTACTAAATTTTGATAAATGATTATATAGCTTCATACTCTTTCTTACACAAATGTCAATTTGGGTTTCGTGATTAAAATGAAATGGTCCATGACATGACTTTTGAGAGATGTGGTATGGTCTAAACGGAATCAATGTATTATGTCCTAATCAACCCACATATAAAGTTGTTCCTTTTAGTCCATTTCTAGCCCCATCACGCGTGTCGACCATTTCACATTTAATCTCATACTTCCAATCTTACAAAAAGTTGAATTGCCAAAGCAAAAGTGACATGAAATGTCTATATATCTCCAATTTTTTCAGGACCACTTTCACAATCAAGGTCCTAAGTTTGTTGTTACATTTCAAGATTATTTATCAGTATCAACTCTCGATTTTGATTCTCGATTACATTAAAATGCATATACATCTCTCATTACGATCGTATCAAGTGATAAAACTTGTCATATATGTGATAGAATCGTAACTATAAATAATGTATTGTTGTATCATGCTGTACCGACTTTTTTGTTCTTTTCTATATAAAATCGTATTAAAACATGATACTAACGTTATCAAGTTCTAATCAATAGTATTAATGAAATTTTGGATTCTACAATAGAGAGAGTCGTTTTGTAACCTATTTCTTTCGAAGAAAATATGATTGTAATCATCGTTATATCAGTTGGTTTCAAAATCACTCACGACAATATTTGAATCAAAAATAATAATAACATGACAAATTCAATCGATGAAATTGAACAATGTACTTGTATGGATATACATAATTGGTTATGAAATTGCCAAATTGGTTACTCATCTACAGAGGTAATAGCAAGAGATGGAAGGTTGAAAAAGCGCAATCACAAAAAAAAAATACAATCACAAGACATTTCTACATTTCTACTTGTCTAAGTGCATTGCACCATCCCTCTTTAATTTAAAATCACATTTAATTCAATTACCTTATTGTGTAAACTTCTAGTTTTAATTTATGATTTGATAATTGATAGCCCTAAACAAGAGTGTGACTTCGTTCACCTCCTTTAACTAGGGTGAAACATTACCCCTTATCTCAATTGTTGACTGTGTCCCTAACTTAATCCAAAGTCTAAAGTTAACTCAGAGTTAGGGACACGTGGTAACACCTGTGGTGGGAGGTAATGGTTCACCCTAGTTAAAGGAGGTGACTTTGGGTTAAGTTAGGGACACGTGGTAACACTTGGGGTAGAGATAATGGTTGACCCTAGTTAGTGTGGCTAAGCAAAATCATTATCCCTAAACAAGGCTGCTAAGGGGAAACTGATAATTACAATTTATGATTTACCCAATTTGTTTTATTTCAAATAAAGCAATCAAAAGCTGTACATGAGATATTACAGCTCTATAATATATTAATATTTCCTTTCATGGAGTGACCAGATTCAATAATGTTATCAATTAGACACCACATCATGTACATATATAGCTGTCTTAATTAATTGAAATCAATTAATTATATTTTATAGTACATGTCAATATGAATTTTGCCAATATTGTCGAAATTATTTGATTTGAACTTGTTAACTTTCTCTCCTGTAAATATCATTTTCATTTATTTACTTTAATTATGTTAATAGTGAGTTGTCACCTTACCTTTATTATGCAAACAATTTTATAAAAATGGAAAAAAAAAAAAAAACATTCTATATTCTCTTTATATGCTTTTTCATAGAAACTATCACTTGAGTTTGTTTGAATAAGCAATAAACTCATTAAATTTCTATTACGATCTAATGTAAAGTATAACATCAAATAAAACATATGATTAAACTAATAATCTTATAAGTCCATTTTCTAATTTATAATTATACATTTTCAAGTCAAGATGATCCGAACAATTTGTTCTTCTTCTATCTTCAAACCCGTAACCTTATGGTGCATATACAAAAAATTTTACTACCGGATCAATCTCATTTCTTTATAATTAAATCTATATATTTATATATTTTTGGACTGTTAATTTGGATAACTATTCACTTTCTGACTCTCATGAGGTTCACTGGTCCACAAGCAAAAACATAAAATTGTCATATAGCTTGAACAATTGATTTGTCAGCATTTAACATCGACGAAGACGTTGACACCAATTTAGAATGTCAATTTGTTGAATTGAAGACTTTCTTCCATGTCGGTTACCCTCTAAAAGCTAAGCCACATACCAAGTATTCAACGATCAGCAAATGAGATTAGGTTAGGCTGATAAACAACTGGACAAGAACAAAAACAAAAACTAATTAGATTTTCATAATTTTATTTTGTATTTTCCTGATATTAGGCTGATAGTCAACATGGAATTGCCCACTTTATAGAGGAAAAATGGTGGGCAGAGCTAAACTGCTAGTGGTGGTCTGGTGGGCAATGAAGTATAGAGGGAAACTTGGATGCACCGAGATGCATGTGCATTTTTCCAATGTAGTTACATTATACGATAGGATCACAGTAAAAGATGTATGATGTATCTAATATTCTAATGGTTTATATTCATGCTTTATAATGATTGATTCCGTCAAATCTGATAGATTCGTCTGATTTAAAAGTATTAGAGCATCTCCGATGCAAAATATGTATTTGAACAAAATTGAGTGTCACATAAGATACATAGTTAAAAAGTTTAGAAAAATCATTTTCAATATAATTATTTAACTTCACCATAGAGATGATGTGGAAAAAAAAAATTGGAGTTGAGTTTCTAAAAACTTTTTCAAAAATGCTGATTAGGATTTCTAATTTTTTTTTCATCAATAATATTAAAGCTCATTTAATTGTAAAAAAAAAAAAAAAGGAATAATTGTTTTATTGTGATTGATCATAAAATGGATACATATTTGACTTTAGATAATTGTGTAGGAGACGTGGATTTGTATTTTTATAATTTTTTTTCCTTCAAAAGTGGGCCCATAACGAATGTCTCTCTCTTTCTCTCTCCTCATGAGCTGTATCATGATTAATACAAGAGCAGCTACTATTTTCGTTTTGGACCCATAATTTCCGCATTAAATTATAAATATAAACGTCCTTATCTAAACTTAGAACTTAGAAGATAAACTCACCCCGTTACGCTGTCGTTTTTTGTTATATTTGTTTAAGGAATATCTTTACCCCCTTCACGCGGTCCTGCGTTTCACGTAAGGCCCCACTTTTGGCTGGATTATTTTTTTATTTTTTTTTTAATTTTTTTTAAGCTGCCTGTCTATTTATGTCCCACTTTTTTAATTATACAGTATTTTTTTTTTTCCTTTATTAAAATTACTTAAAGGGATATACAATTTAAGGAAAAAAATCTTCTACAAAGTAAATCTGTTAAAACCTCATATTCCTTTTCAAAAAAAAAAAAAAAAAAAAATCATTTTCCTTTTTTTTTTACTCTTAAACCCTAAATTTTGCTTCTTACACATATACAAAAATATTATGAAATAGTCTTTGAAAGATATCAAACATATGGAAGAATCATTCTTTAGAATGATATTAAGCTATCGTTGTGTTGAAGCAACTCTGTTATTTTTTTTTTTCTTCCACCATGAAATAAGAAGAAACAAAACTCAAAAAAAATAAAATAAAATAACAAGAAGAAAAAATAAATCATTTAATAGAGGTGAGAGAAAGATGTATACAGAGATAAAAGATGAGGTGTATTAAGTTTGAAAAATAAGTAAATTGGATAGTTTTGGAAATAAATCAAAACAATTAATAAAAACATTTAATTTTATTTTATTAAGTCAAAATTTTAAAAAGTGGGGCATATATAGATCGGTAGGGGGTGTGCCAATAGCACCATTCATATTTTATTTTTATTTTTATTTTATTTTTTTGGTTAATAATTTGATTGATTCAACTTTAATAGTTAACATCCAACCACTGTACATAAATAAATAAATCCAACTACTATATCTAATATTAATTATTTAAAAAAAAAAAAACAACTCTAATTAAAAAAAATATTATTATTTGACATTTTTCTATTAGATCCGGTGACTGAAATTTAATATTCATTTTTTGTTCAAATTCTACTGTCTTAGATTAGCCAATTAGATAATAACTCCATCTTTATATAGAACACTATTACTAATTAAAAATCCTAACAAGAGAAATTTTTTTTCTTTATATATAAAATTGGACATTGTTATTGGTTGAGAATTATAACTAGAGAAAGAAAACTTATAATTTTTTATTACATATTTATTAAAATAGTTCGAAAAAGTATATAACATGGCCAAACATAAACTTTAATTTAAATGGACAAAGACTTAATTTTTGATTTGTTTAATTGTATAACCTAGTAATATATTTTATTTATGTTTGAAAAAAAAAATTATTTATATAAATAATTGATAAGATTCTCTGTTATGGTGATATTTTTTCTGATCTAAATCACTTGAGAATAAGACTTTGTATTTAAATGAAATAAGTAAAAGAAATAAATATCAATTATTTATTATACATATCAATTGATCTATTTATATAATTATAAATAATAATATAATGGATAATGCCAAATTTATCTGATATTTTGAGATAAAAGTAGGGTGATTAACAGAATTTGAAAATTAGAGTAAAAATGGAATGAAGCGTAAATTAATAGAGATTATAATTACTGATTTAAAGGGATACAGCCAAATCCAGATTAGTTAGGTAATTATTTAAAATTAAATTAACCAGTAACAACAACCATGTAAAACAGAAAACGTGAGGGATTATTTAGAGTTCAAATCGAGAGCGATACAGAGAAGAAAACTCTATCTGTTTCTCTGAAAAGATCTGCTCTCTTACATTGCTACTGTCGTCGACGTGCTCGCTTTCACGCACGCATTCTCCGTCGTCGGATCCACTGAGGTTAGTTTGATCTGATCCGCTGAGATCTATATATATATTTTTTATTTGTTATGTTTTGGTTTCGAGAGCGTAATTTCCATTGATTTGATTTGAATTTCGCGAGAAATAAAGTTTATTCTAGTAGTATTGCCGTGTTTTGATATATTTCGTGAGTGTATAATGACGGCGGAGGTGGATGTGAATATGACTGTGAATGGCGGTGGTGGTGAGGTGTCGGTGCCACCAAAGGATCTGCCTAACGGCAATGCCAATGCCGAAGCCGGTTTAGTTTTTGTTAACGGTTGCGGGAACGGGAACAGAGACCGGAACGATGCCGTGTCAAGTGATCCTGTTAAAACGGATCTCAATTCCGGTTCCAGTGTTGAGGTTTCTGTTGCTGTTGCTGAGTCTGAGCTCGATAATAGTAAACCAGTAGTAGAAAGTCGGGAGTCGGTGGTGGAATCCGAGATTGATCAGGTTGAAGAGAATGGAGAGGAAAAGATTGAGATTTTTCATGTGGAGGAGAAGCAAGAATCTCCGGTTGTAGTTGATGGCGGTACTGATGGTGAGGTGGATCGGGAGAATGAAGTATCGGATTCAACCAATGGTGAAGTTCTTGCGGAGAATCAAGGTGTCAGTGATAACCGGAATTCGGAGGTTGATACAGAATTAGTAGTAGTAGAGTCTGCTGATAATGATCAATCCCAAGATGGCACCGTTGTTGTCGGTGACTTGCTTGATGGCGATCAATGCACACCCCCACAAATTGAACCTGAACCCGTAGAAATTGCAGAAAGCATGCCCTCCCTCGTTAATGATGACACAGATTTACCGGTTGAGCCTGCTCGTGAGAATGAGAACGACACTGCAGAAAGCATGCCCTCTCTCATTAATGATGCCACAGATTTACCGGTCGAGCCTGCTCTTAAGAATGAGAATGACACACCAGATATGACTAATGATGCTGCAGATTTACTGGAAATTGCAGAAAGTGTGCCCTCCCTTGTTGATGATGACACAGATTTACTGGTTGAGCCTGCTCGTGAGAATGAGAATGACACACTAGCTATGACTAATGATGCTGCAGATTTACTGGAAATTGAAGAAAGCATGCCCTCCCTCATTAAGGATGCCACAGATTTACCAGTTGAGCCTGCTCGTGAGAATGACACACCAGATATGAGTAATGATGCTGCAGATTTACCGGATATTGCAGAAAGTGTGCCCTCCCTCATTAATGATGCCACAGATTTACCTGTTGAGCCTGCTCGTGAGAATGAGAATGACACACCAGACATGACTAATGATGCTGCAGATTTACCGGTTGAGCCTGCTCGTGAGAATGAGAATGACACACCAGACATGACTAATGATGCTGCTGATTTACCGGTTGAGCCTGCTCGTGAGAATAAGAATGACACACCAGACATGACTAATTCTTCAGAGGAAGTTAAGGTTAACTTGGAGGAGTCAGCTCCATGTGGTGATGTAGATGTTGAATTGGAATCACAAGTTTTTAGTGGTCCTGCTGCTGATTTGGGTACTGGTCATACTCAAGATATCATTCCAGAGACAGTTGTTTCTGTTAACCTTGATGCTCATCAAGAAGAAACACCATTATTGAGTGACTCTTGTGAAATTGCCAATGAAAGCTTGCCCTCCCCTGTTGTTGTTTCTGAGGAAGTTCCTATTGAAACTGCCCCAACTGAGGATGTTCCTATTGAAACTGCCCCAACTGTTCCTCCTCCTGTCTCCATTTCAACAGAAGAACCAGAACCTGCTCCTGTCTCCATTACAGAACCAGAACTGGCTCCGTTCTCTATTACAACAGAAGAAACAGAACCAGCGGAACTAGTTTCAAACATAAACATAGAAGCCAGGGGTGTTGGTGAAGAGGTTGAGAATGGTCATGGTGTTGGTGAAGAGGTTCCAGAGGGTGTTGGTGAAGAGGTTGAGAATGGTCCTGGTGTTGGTGAAGAGGTTGAGACTGCAACAATTGAACCCAAGGTTCCAGAGGGTGTTGCTGAAGATGGTGAGAATGGCCTGAATAACAGCGCAGGATCAGCAGTGAAAGTATCCAGCAGGGAACCAAAAGTCCCAGGTGGTGTTTGGAGTGGCCCTATTAGTAATGACCTAAATAATGATGAGAAAGTTTCCACTTCACCAAGTGACTCAAGCATTGAACTCAAAGTTCCAGAAGGGGTTGCTGAAACTGAAGTTGAGTCAAAGAGAGCATCTACTTGGAAAGACTCGAGCATGGAAACCAAAGTCTCAGAAGGTGTTAATTGCAAGTCTGTTGTTACTGTTGTGAGCAGTAGCAGAGATGTGCCGGTACAGGTTGAAAATGGTGAAATTCAGTTCACTGGTGAAGATAATGATGATAAAAAATGTCTCCAAGTAGATAACATTGATGGGATCCATAGGGATGAACCCCCAACGTCCACAACAGAAAGTGCATCTGAAGACCAGAAGACAATGCCCTCATCATCTGAAGAGGGCACTGAGACAATGCCCACATCATCTGAAGACCAGAATGTGGGCACTGAGGCAGTGCCCACAGCTTCATCTGAACACCTGCATGAGGCAGTGGCCTCATCTGAAACTGAGGCAGTGGCTGCATCCACACCAGAAAGTTCAGTGGCTGCGTCTGAATCCCAGAATGTGGGAACTGAGGTGGTGAAGAGGCCATTTTACTGTTTGATCAAGGTTCCAAGATTTGAGGATGATAATTTAAAAGAACAAATCAAATTGTTTCAGTTAAAAGTTGATGAAAAAACTAGAATTCGGGATGCTATTCGGGATACAATCCATATGAGGAGGGTATGATATTTTCTTGACTATTTTTGTTTTATTTTTCATAATTGTACAGTTTTAGTTTCATCTCGTGATTGTTGAAACTTTGTGATCAGACTACTTTTAAGGAGAATGGAGAAAATTTAGAAGCTGCCATATCTGAAGAAAAAACTGCACGAGAAATGCTCAAGTCCAAACGACAGGAAATAGACTCTCTTCAACTTGTGATTAACAAGTTGAAGAATGTTAAATCTGTTGAGGATATCGATAGCAGGGTAAGCACTTTTTATCGTTCCTTTACTTTTCATTTAATTACATTTTTTAATTATTTAAATGCTCATCTATTTATCTTTTTCATTTGATTGCATTTTTTAATTATTTAAGTACTCATCTGTTTATGACTTTTTCACAGATACGTCAAATGAAACACATGATAGAACATGAAACCCTTCCTTTGAAGGAAGAAAAACAATTGATTCGTGAAATTGAGCAACTAAAGCAACATCGGGAGCAGTTCTCTTCTTCTATTGGTAAACAGGATGAAATTGAGCAGGCTTTTGACCAGAAAGACCAAATTGAAGAGCGCTTGAAGGTATTATTTTCTCAATTTGTTCTAATTATTTTTGCTTTATATGTCCATTACAATAATGCATGCATATATAATATATTTTCCATTTAATTTGCTTTGTCGAAATGGTAGAGTTTGAACTGGAAATCAAACTCTCTTTAGCACCATAACCCAGGATAGAATGTTAAAAAACTAGGATGATAACAACCAAGGAATTGAAGTGTATGCTTAAGAAAGCAGTAGGGATTACTCTTCTTGTTTTTTTTTTTTATAATCTGAACAGTATTATAGATGAGGTGTTTGATTGCTTATCTGGTTTTCACGCATTACAGGTTCTGAGGAAGGAGTCAGATTCACTGAGAGAGAATGTTTCCAAAGCTGAAGCAGCCACTCAGGCTGCTAGAAAAAAACACAGAGACGAGAGTGACAAGCTCAGGGAATTGCATGCTCAGTTTAAAGCTGCAGATGACACTCGCCAAGAAGCATATAAAAATTTACAGAGTTTCAGGAAACAAGCATATGATAAGGTACAATATTGGCACTGTTGTCTTACAATTTAAGAAAAACTATTATAGGTTCCAAATTTATTTTCAATTAGGCTAGTATAATGAACTTCAGTTGTGGCATTCTGTTCTCCTGTGCATATAAAGGTTATTATAAATTTAATTTCTTAATGAATTGTAGTTTGATGAGATTAGATATCTCTTGAAAATAACTGATTGTTTTTAACAAAATGATCTCTCTCACACACTCATATTCAAACGCAAAAGAAAAAGGGAAAAAAAAAAAGGTACCGGATACCTTGGTATGTTTAGCTTCAAAACTTAAGGCTTCATTTGAGTAAACTCTAGATAGGGACCGTTACATATTTTTCAAATGCAAATGTAAGAAAATGATGAGGCAACTCTTGCACATTGATTATGTTGTTGTATCATGTGTGTTGCCTCCGTGACTTTTTGTTCTGTGCTATATTTCTTTATGTTAGTGGTCGTTTTAGGTGTTTTAAATGGGATGGTTTGACCCTGCCAATGCTGATTTCTCTATATTTTGAAGCCACTTTATTTGGTTTGATTGGTGAGTTTAGGAAATATTCTTTACTATTGCATGCCTTTGGGTTTCTCTATTACGAGTTCTTGATTAGGTTAGGCCCTTGTTTAGCCTCATAAAAGAGAAGGTGGCTAATTAGTTTTGTGCTGTGTGTATGACTTGGATCCTGTAGTAAGATAAAATCATATCCCGGTTATGTTTTTATGCTTGTTTCTCTTACATATTACAAGATTTCATACTTGAATGAAACAAAGTAAATCTATAGAGAAGATTGACCTTACTCTTTATTTTTCAATTTTGCAGAACAAATACTTTTGGAATTATAAGGATGATGTCAAAGCAGCTAATGATTTGTTGTTGAAAGGAGATAAAGAGGCACTTCTAAATCTCTGTGATAACCAGGTAGCTCAAGCAATCCTTTGATTTGATCTTGGCTTAGCTGTTCTAGTTTTGCTTATTGCTTACATATTATGTTCTTTAGGTGGAGAGAGTCTTGGAAATGTGGAACAACAACGATGAGTTTCGTAAAGAATATGTCAGATGCAATATTAATAGTACACTTAGAAGACTGAAGACATTGGATGGCCGTTCACTTGGTCCAAATGAGGAACCTCCTGTAATTCGTTCTGCTGTAATCAATAGAGTGGCCAGAAATATCTCTGCATCCCAGATTTCAACTGTCAAAGAACAAAAGCCAGAACAAGTAGTGCCTGTAAAAGCTGAAAAGGAGAACAAGTCTGTGGCAAAGGTTGTGGTGCAAAAGGATCAAGCAGCTAAATCTGAAAGGCGTGCAAAACCTGCTCATTTAGAGAATGGCTCAGCAACTGTTTCTGGCAGGAATGAGATTGAAGAGGCAAGAGAAGAAGAGCCAAAACGAACGAAGGAGGAAGAGGAGTTAGACAGAAAGACGGAGGAACTAGCTAGAAAGGCAGAGGAACTCAGAAAGAAAGAGGAAGCAGCCAAGTTGAAAGAGCAACATCGGTTGGAGGAGAAGGTAAAGGCTAAAGAGGCTTTAGAGAGGAAAAAACGAATTGCCGAGAAGGCCCAGGCCAGGGCTGTTCTACGAGCTCAGAAGGAAGCTGAACAAAAAGAGAAGGTAAGTTCCCCCAAGGTTCCCATACCCATGCACCTCTATTGGCATTTGAAATTGTATCATAACAAAAGTTATATTCTTTATTTTTTCTATTGATTGGTATGAAATGTATTCATTGCAGGAAAGGGAAAAGAGGGCAAGAAAGAAGGACAAGAAAAAGGTGGCTGCCGCGGATGATGCTAGTGTTACAAATGAGGAAGAATCTGCTCCTAGCACGGAAACACCAACCGAAACTCCTGCACTTGCTGATGTTAAAGATAAGTCTACAACAGTTACAAAGAAGACTCAAAAAATATCACAATTCACAAAGCAGACCAAGTCGAAATCTGTTGTCCCTCTACCTCTTCGCAACCGTGGTAAGAGAAGGATGCAATCATGGATGTGGGTACTGATTGCAGCTCTGGCTGTTTTTGCCTTGTTTCTGTTGGGGAACAGTGGTTTCCCTGTCAAATCTGGCCTGCAATGGTTTGGTTTCTAAATTTGTCTTTTGCTTATTTATTAGGACAACCAATATATAGATGTTTGGTTTGATATTTTGCATAGATATATAGGCAATTCTTTTTGTGCTTGCATTCATCTTCTTTCACAGTGTCATAGGTTGGTTTTGTTTTTGCTTGGTTATAAATTATAATCTTATTATGAACAAACATACTTTGTTGGGGTATTGTTTTATTTTATTTTGATATAAATATAATAAACATAATGATTTTTGGTATCGACTCGGTGTATCATGTATGTGTGTTTCTGTGTCTTTTATTCTTACACAAGATTTGATGACTCGTGTGGTAATCTCACAGTTGGAGCTTTGATAATAAAATTAGTGAAGTGAAAATTAATTGAATGTTGAATCCACATAATATGGGTCCGTACGCAAAAGTCACATGGTTGTTTGTTTAGGTAATAAATGATGGTTTGATGAAATGTGTCGGGGGAAGGAGTGGGACTTTATCATTAATGGGTTACGGTCAACTCTTTCAAGCCCTTAATCATCGCCACTGTTTCACCCATCTCAACTCTCAAGTTGGGGTCTGTAACCAGTATAGTTTTTGAGTTCCTGTCCTCTCTCAAAAGTTAAATCTCAATTAAATAATGTTCCCCCTATCCGACTAATTATAATATTTATGGAAAATGTTTATATACTGACCATCTAATGGAGTGTTATCACGTGCTATAAAGCTTTCATTTTTTATATTTTTCTCTTTATTTTAAGTTATATAACAATCAACCATTGGTTGGTCAGTATATCTAGATACTAAACGGTCACACACAATTCAAAATTTATATGATCTATTGCTGATTATCGTACTAATAGTTAATATTAATCTTGTGAAAGTTATATTAATTACAAAATGGGTTAAAAAAGAAGAGGGCGTGGATGAAAATAGAACCGTACAAGGGAAGTGGTGGGGGGGGCGAAAAGACATGAAATCAAACTCGTATGTTGATGATGATGAGACTTGTCAATTGCTTCCCTGTCATTGGAGGAGTGGATCTTGTACGGAGTGTGTTTATTATATATACAACTATTGATTCTTGCGAATGAAAATACAACAGGTGTCAATCACAAGGTGGTTGCCTAATGGTCCAAAGCTTGGGATTAAATACTCAAGTCTTTGATTATATTCCTCACGGTTATATTGTCGTCAGTCCTCAGAATGTTTACTCTATCGATGGAAGGACAGACATAATGGTAACATCAGCGGTTCAAATCTTACCCAGACAAGAGTGAGTTCTGATTTAACAATTTACATCCTTACGGGGCCAAAGATATGAGCTGGGGTGTCCCATTTATCCTGCTCCACGATCCAATATACAGGTCACGGTGAGTCACGCAGTTGGAAAGGACATACTGATAGATGTCTAAACGAAGTCTGGAATCCTCGATAGCAAAAGAAAATACAGCAGGTGTCTTATGGTTTATCAGACAGACAGCTGTCCTCCTAGTGTCCCTGTCTTTCGTTTTTCCCGATAACTCGTTTCCCTGTACTTGATTCAACTATGTAATTAATTACTTTTATTGTGTCATTGTTAATTAATAAAATGGATAAGAAAATTTGAAGTTTGAAGTGTGGCCTAAAATGAATTTACCAACTGGTTGCCACTTGCCACTGTGTAATTGGGCAAGCAAAGGAGGAGATGAAAACAGACATGATGATAACTGAGAAGGAGATACAACATTAATGTTTATTGATTATTTGTTAATGACATAATTTGAAAGAAGAATATGAAAGTGGCAGTAGCATATACCCGAGCAGATGCCAAGTACTAGAAAATTGAACACACAACAAACAGCTGGTTCCCACACTCTTGTTACGTACCTGTCACTATTCATCACCACTACCACCATGGCCACTACTGTACGTACTTTCTTGGCCTCATCTACATTTCACATTATAACATATGATTCAACATTAATTATTTACCTTGATATAATTAAATTAAGGTTTATATAGGGGCCCACGACAATGAAAGTTTAGATAGTAAATTTATCACATTAATTCAACTTACTGTATATATAATTATATATTGCTAGTACAAGTACTAGTACATCTGTACATGTCTATACTCTATTCTATGAGTGGAATCATTAGTTTACTTTTACAGTACGATGCATGAGAGATCACTGGGCGGTTTTGGTCATTTCATGACTTTTACCTAATCTCTCTCTCTCTCTCTCTTCAATGGTTGCCATTTAGATTCGTTTTGTCTTTGTCAACACTCAACAATCAATCACCCAGTAAGAGTTGTGTCGTGTGAAAAGTAAAGAATTTTTTTATAGCGCCATTTACGTGACGCCAACGAAATCTTGTAAATTTCAGGAACGCGTTTTCACAACCCAGCCCGAAATTCATGACATTCTCACCCCACTTTACTACCTCATTTTTCTTCCTTCACAAATCACAATCACTGCCCTGAAACAATATAAATTGTATAATTAGATAGTTTGGCAGATTCTTTTCAACTAATATTTTGGTTTTGGTCTTGTTTGATTTTGTATACTACCACATGCCATGCATGTTCTATTTTCCTTCATTAATATTATATATATGGACCCCAAAAAAGTACTTAATGTGATATGTCTCTGCCTAATTTACATTTTATTATCATATGTTGATATGAAATTGAAACTATATAATATATATGACGATGACAATAAAAAAAAAAAAAAAAAAAAAAAGGTGCACATCAATTATGTTGGAGCACTTACCTGATAAAAAAAAATATTGAATATAACTATCATATTCAATAGTTATATATTTGTTATTTCAATAATAATATATATAAATGGTAAAATGGGTGGGGATGGGTAAAATACTCCCCATTGAACCCCGCCCGGCCCTAACCCGCTCCATCTATGGTGGGGTTTTATGAGAGGACGTGTTTTCAAAAAATAAATGAGGTGGGGTGCGGGGAAAGCCACCCTGCCCCGAACCCGCCCCATTGTCATCTTTAATTAATATTTGACATCTATATCTTTTTATCTTTTTATCTTTTTAATTAAATTAAATTAATATATAATAAGTTTTAATTTATAATTTTTATCATCATAAAAATTATACATTAGAAATGTTTCATCTAAATCTTTAAAATGAAACCAATATTGAATATTTAATAATAATATATTATTATTTCTAACTTGAAAAAAATGGAGAGTAATTAGATTTGTTGGAAGGAGGAATTTGAGTATTTTCATTAAAATAATATAAACATGTTTCTAATTGAAGAGTCTTTTAGAGGGGTTCCTCTTTTTTCATTCTTCAAATTACCACATAGGTAAGTAAATAAATATTTGAGGAGCGAAAATAGAAGACTTTTTTTATTTTTAATTTTTTTTATTTTTAATTTTTTATGATGTTCTATGCATTGTGAAATAGAGACATTTGAAACAGATAATCAAAGTTTATTGTGGATGCTTAGGTCATGTAATAGACTTAAATTGATTGACTACAGATTTTCAAGCTTAACTTCAATATTTCGTTTATTATTGAAAATGTCAATCCATCAATATCCATCGATACTCCTAACTCATAATTCAACTTTCTACATAGAATGCATTAGAATTAATTCTTAAACTATTTTCGAGGATAAAAATATAATTCGAATCCGCAGAGGGGCTTAAAGCTACAAGGAAAATATGATTTTGTCAACTATTTATATATACAATAAATGCAAATGAATTTAACCAATTCGAGTCTTGCCACTCTTGTACTATCAAATATCAATGCATGTTTATTTTTATTTTTGAAGGAAACCTATCAACAATTAATGCATGAGTTAAGATGCTAAAATCAGCAAAATTAAGAAACAAAATGATGGAATTTAGGAAGCTTTAAAATAGAGCAAAACGCCGTTTTGTAGTAAAAATCTTACTCCAACCAGCTGCATCTTTGGTGCTATTTTTGCTTCAGGGAACGGTGTCGTGACATTGTTCATCTAGCACAAAAAAAAAACGTCATTTTTTTAAGTTCTTTTATTATTTTTAATTGGTTGGAGTACACTATTTGCTGATAAATGATAATATAAAAAAAGAAAAAAAAAAGAATATTTAAGAGAATATTTGTTTCGGTATAGCCTTTGATGTAATGAGTTAGAGATAGAAAAATAAATAGCGTGAAAGTTACACTATTTTAATTAAAAAGTTACACCAAATTGGATATAGTCTTAATTAATGTTATCCTATTAACATTATTGTTTGACTAAATTATGAATCCAATTACACAAAATGGGGAAAAAAAATAACGCGGTTTTTATAATCTGAAAGGAGGTTATTAAAGGAAATGAAGATAAATCGAATAATTTATCAGTCAAATATTATGAAAATCAGTAATTACTAAGAAAAAATGTCACTCTCAAACTCATGACTTTCACTGGTGTTCTTTGCTTTTAACGACTTTGATTTCTTAACAATCAACAAAGAAAAAAAATATATAGTTCAGGAAAAGGAAAATCGAAACAGTTTTTTATTTTTATTTTTAATAATTTAATTTTACCTGGGAAGAAGAGTCTTGGATTCTTCGTAGGTCCCTGGGCGGCTCACAAAAGCACCCCAATCTTTGTCGAATTTACGATTCATGCCAACACCGAAAGAAAAGTTTGTTAGAAGCCAAAGAAAGAATAAGGGAAAAAATAAAAAAATTAGAAAAAAATAAAAAAATTAGAGAGAGAGAGAGAGAGAGAGAAGAAGAAGAAGAAAAGTAAAAGCAAAAACCAAAGTTTCGGAGCCACTTCTCTTCTATTGAGTTTCCATTTCATGTTCTGTTCTCGGATCGGTTGACTATAGATTAACGGTCTAAGATTGTCTCTTTTTTTACATCGATTTCGATCACTTGTAGTTGTGTTTCCGGTTCTGTAGGGAACTCTCTTTCTATATAATTTTTTTTTTTTTTTTTGTTTTTTTACCTCCGTTTTGTCTGCTTTTTGTTGCTCAACACTTGTCCTGACTTTAGATCTGAACTCTCTCACTTCATGTCTTGTTCTCGCTAATTGTTTTTAAAAGTTTCGATTTCGATTTGTGTTTTTTCTTCTATTGCAAGATGTTGTGGCTGCCTTGAAGAATTCTCAAAAAGGTATGTGATTTATTTATTTATTTATTTTTATATATTTACTGCTATCTGTATTGTAATTCATACTTGTTGAAAGATTCAATTTTATCTGATCCATTTAAAAAATTAGATTGATATTTAGGAATAAGTAAAAAAGGAAAAATTGTATGAGAACAGGAGAGAATTTTATCTGAAAGCTGAGAACTTTATTGTTTTGAGTGATTATGTGTAGAAACTAAATTGTTTATGTTTTCGAAATATAGGTTAACAGTGTAGATTTTGATTTGTGTTAAAAGAGAAATGGAAGAAGTTGGTGCCCAAGTGGCTCCTTCCATTTTTATGCATCAGCATCAGCTTTCAAGTAGATTCTGTGAGCCGCCTTCTATTGCGGCGAGAAAGCGTCATCTTTCTTATCAGGCTCCCAATTTCCAGCACCAACACCACCTCCAGCACCTCCCACAACAACAGAGGTTGGACAACTGGAATCCCAAGTTGTGGTATTGGGACAGTGTCAGATTCGTTGCCGAACCACTAGAATCTGAGGTTCTGCATCTGGGGACTACTGCTGCTGCTGCTGCTGTGACGCCGCCTGACCATAACAAGAGAGAGGATGTGTTTTTGAAGAAGAGTACTGCTGCTGCTACTGTTGTGCTTGATGAGGGGCTTGATTTGAATCTTGGTGGTGGGTTGAATTTGGTAGAGGAGCCTGTTTCTAGACCAGGCAAAAGAGTCAGGTCTGGATCTCCCGGAAGCACCAGTTATCCTATGTGTCAGGTAGATAATTGTAAGGAGGATCTGTCTACTGCTAAGGACTATCACCGCCGTCATAAAGTGTGTGAGGTTCACAGTAAAGCTACTAAAGCTCTTGTTGGAAAGCAGATGCAGAGGTTCTGCCAGCAGTGCAGCAGGTTCCCATTGCTTGTGCCTTTTTAATCTCCTATTTTCGCTTTGAATATTCCTCTGTAATTCGAATTTGAACCCTCATTTCGTTAATTTTTTTTATATGGAAGTTCTTATTTTTCACCTTAATTGCTAGTATAGTCTATTCCAATAATGGAATTGATGGATTAAATGAGGAATGAGGGTATTTTATTAGCTTCTTCATTTGAAATTTGAACCCCACACCAATTATCGCACAATGCTTTTTGCAGGTTTCACCCACTTTCAGAATTTGATGAGGGAAAGAGAAGCTGTAGGCGTAGGCTTGCTGGGCACAACCGGCGAAGAAGGAAAACCCAGCCAGAGGATGTTACCTCAAGACTGTTAATCCCTGGGAACCAGAATAACACTCCCGCTGCAAATTTAGACATTGTCAACTTGCTGGCTGCATTGGCACGTGCACAAGGTAAGAGCATTGAGCATTGGCTTAGTTAACATTAGATGTTTATACAAGATCCTCCTGATTTTATGCTGATTGTTTTGATAATAATAGGAAAAAATGAAGACAAAAGTATCAATTGTTCATCTGTACCAGATAGGGACCAACTCCTTATGATCCTTAACAAGATAAATTCATTACCTTTACCAGTGGATCTTGCTGCAAAATTGCCCAATATTGGAAGCTTAAATAGGAAAAATCCCGAACAACCTTCTTCAGATTTTCTTAACAGATTAAATGCAAATGCATCTTCTCCATCAACAGTGGACTTACTTGCTGTTCTATCAAGCACCTTGGCTACATCTGCTCCGGATGCTCTTGCTGCGCTCTCTCAGAAAAATAGCTATGGCAGTGATAGTGAGAAAACAAAATCGACCTGCCTTGACCAAGCAGCCCCTAATTTCCAAAAGAGAAATACTCAGTTTCCATCCGTTGGAGGAGAGAGAAGTAGTTCCAGTTTCCAGTCCCCTGTTGAAGATTCAGACTGCCAAATTCTAGATGCTCAAGCTAATTTACCATTACAACTATTTAGCTCTTCACCTGAGGGTGACAGCCCACCAAAACTGTCATCTTCAAGGAAGTATTTCTCTTCTGATAGCAGTAACCCAACTGAGGAAAGATCTCCATCTTCGTCTCCTGTTGAGCAAACGTTGTTCCCTATGCAGAGCTCAGCAGAAGCTGTGAAGTCTGAGAAGGTGTCCATTAGCAGAGAAGGTAACACGAATATTGAAGGCAGCCGGAGTCGTGGTTCTGTTATGCCGCTTGAGCTCTTTAGAGGTTCAAATAAAGGAGTGGACCACTCTTCATTTCAAAGTTCTCCATATCAAGCTGGATACACTTCTTCTTCTGGGTCTGATCATTCACCTTCTAGCTTGAATTCTGATGCTCAGGTAATTTTCATGTAATTTGTACGAGATTTTAAGATTATAATCCAATTGTTTGTATGTGAGAATGCATCCATCATTTCATGTATGTTAACCTTGTGTACAGAACTTTTTTTGTTCGATTCTTATTGTTTGATTCCTCCACAGGATCGCACAGGGCGAATAATTTTTAAGTTATTTGACAAGGATCCTAGTCATTTCCCTGGCACACTGCGGGCACAGGTAAGGAATTGTTTCTGATTGGCACTGAGACCAAATAATTTTTTTTTTCTTGACAGAAACCAGATAATGATTATTCCACTCTTATCTCAGATCTTCAATTGGCTTTCCAACAGTCCATCAGATATGGAAAGCTACATAAGGCCTGGTTGTGTGGTTTTATCGATTTATTTGTCAATGTCATCTGCTGCCTGGGAGCAAGTGAGTGAAGTGCTGTTATTCAAATTAGCTATTTTGGATATAACATTTTGCTGATGATTTACAGGGTGTGTGTGGTTTTTACAGTTTGAGGAAAACCTTCTTCAGCATGTCAATTCTTTGGTCCAAGATTCAGATTTAGATTTTTGGAGGAAAGCGAGGTTTTTGCTTCATACAGGCAGACAGTTAGCATCACATAAAGATGGTGAGTACAACTGAAAATTTTATAATTGCGGTATGATTTTGCTCAATCCAGATGACCAATAGAAATGGTCATGATTGCATGTATTAAATATGCTTTGCAGATTTGGAATATTGCATTGTGATTGTAACAATTTCATCTTTGTTGGCATGAACCAATCTTCAGGGAAGATTCGGCTATGTAAATCCTGGAGAACATGGAGTTCACCTGAGTTGATTTCAGTATCTCCGTTGGCAGTTGTGCACGGGCATGAAGCCTCTCTTAGATTGAGGGGTAGAAATCTGATTAATCCCGGCACTAAGTAAGCAAAATGTGTTTTTTAAGTGAAGTGCTTTTAGCTTTATTTTGGCCTCTATTCTCATGAATGTTACTTTATAACTGTTATAGGATACATTGCACGTATATGGGTGGATACACATCACGGGAAGTAACAGGATCAATATGCCAAAGAACCATGTATGATGAAGTAAAATTGGGGGGTTTTAAAATTGAGGATGCATCTCCTGGTATTCTTGGCCGCTTTTTCATTGAGGTTAGACTTTTAAATGTCATTGGTCTAGTAGCAGCAGTTATGTGAAATTTTAGAAATTGTAAAGTAGAATCTTTTTCAACATCTTCGTTGTGTTATGAACAGGTGGAAAATGGTTTCAAGGGCAACAGTTTTCCCATTATAATAGCAGATGCTACAATTTGTCAAGAATTGAGACTGCTTGAATCTGAATTTGATGAACAGACTAAAGTATGTGATATCATTTCAGAAGAGCAAGCTTATGATTATGGCAGACCCAGATCAAGGGAAGAAGTTCTGCATTTCTTGAATGAACTTGGGTGGCTGTTCCAAAGGAAAAAAACCTTGTCCATGCTTGAGGGTCCTGATTATTCCTTCAGCCGCTTCAAATTTTTACTCATCTTCTCAGTTGAAAGGGGTTGCTGTGCTTTAGTGAAAACACTCATGGACATGCTGGTGGAAAAAACCATGGAAATGGGTGGTCCATCTAGGGAGTCATTTGAAATGCTTTCTGAGATTCAGCTCTTAAATCGAGCAGTGAAAAGGAGGTGCAGGAGGATGGCTGATATGCTGATCCATTATTCTGTAACTATCGGTAATGATTCCTCAAAGAATTATATCTTCTCACCAAATCTTGCAGGACCTGGTGGTATTACACCTCTACATTTGGCTGCTTGTACATCAGATTCAGATGAGATGATAGACACTTTGACAAATGATCCACAAGAGGTATGTTAATTTGTTCTGTTTTCTTGCACCAACTTTGAGCTCTTGTTTAATTTTAGCTTTAGCTTTGACATCTTCATGAACCTCAACTTGGAAACTCTTAAATTCTGTTGCATACAATGTAGTTCTGTGCATGATGATGGAAGTTTGGCAATTATAGAATGCTCACTTAACTTTTATATATGCTACTGAAAGCATGTGTATCTTATGTTCTTGATTGAGCTCTATTCAAGTTCTCTTCTGGATTAGAGATGGTTGTATATAAATTGTTAATATATATTAAGTTTATTCGCCTTCTTTTGGACCAATTCATTTTATTGTGGTCGCATTAATTATACCGCGTATTTCTTTTTGTAGATTGGGCTATCCTGCTGGAATTCCCTTCTGGATGCTAATGGACAGTCACCATATTCGTATGCTGTTATGAGGAATAACCACTCTTACAACAAGCTGGTGGCACGTAAACTTGCTGACAAAAGAAATGGCCAAGTTTCTGTAACGATTGGAATGGATATAGAGCAATCTGGCTCGACAATGGGCCACATGCATGGGACGAGTTCCCAATTTAAACAAGGGCAGAAATCTTGTGCCAAGTGTGCAATTGCTGCAACAAAGTACAGCAGAAGATTTCAAGGTTCACAGGGCTTGCTTAGTCGTCCCTATGTTCATTCAATGCTTGCCATTGCTGCTGTTTGTGTTTGTGTCTGCCTATTCTTGCGAGGGTCCCCAGACATCGGTCTGGTTGCTCCATTTAAGTGGGAGAACTTGGAATATGGTCCGAAGTAGTGAAATTGGGAAAGAGATTTTGAGAAACTAGAGGAAAGATAGATATATATATATATATATATATATATATAAGAAATTAGGGGCATGCATCGTACCATGAATCAGATATACTTATGGTGTAGCTATGCGAGGAAAGAAATACCTGTTAAAAAGGATGTAGGAATTGGACAACGTGTGAATTGGCAGGCTGTCCAGTTTAGACACCGCGTATTACTTAATGAACCTGAGAACTTGGATTTTATGGTTTATGCCCTTTTTTTTATATGGATTATTTGTGTTTCAACATGGAAGACGTTTTCTCCGATTATGGATATATAACTCAGCTTGTCATACCCGTAGAATTTTACTTGTTGCATGAGATGACAGGTTTGGAGTGGATGCAGGATTTAGCAAGGAATTAAAATGGTGAATATTACAGAGGAAGCAAGGCATCAAAGATCCAGCTTGAGGGAAATGACAAGGCCAAAAACCGTAAGCAAAATTATACTGGCCTGAGGAGTTTATTATTTAAGTTAATTTATGTGGTTGTGTTTTTCGTTTTTCGTTTTTTGATTCCTTTTGAAAGTTATTACAACACCAAAATAACTGACTTATGTATTGATTTTGTCATTGTAAAGTTGATTGGTAGGATCTATCAAAGAACTTGAATACTGTATGAATGATTAAATAGGGAAATATTTGTTGACATATATATTAATATAAGTTAAAATAAAAGGCAGTGCCCTTTGCATGTTATTTTCTGTCAACTTCTCTGTATCACCTTTTTTCCCACTTGCATGTAATCTTTATTTGTTATTAGTGGAGTGAAAAGAGGAAGAAGAATAATAATGGATAAGAGGTAGCAGGTTTCCAGAAAGTGGTTGCGTGCATGAAGATTTTAGACGCATCTGTGAAACCAACAGGTGACCAACCTGCATGTGTTTATCTACTTTGAACTAGAATTAGACAGGTTTATCAACTTGGAGGGGGGGCCCTCTAACATCACAGTTGCTTCCTACTGTCTGGCGCTTGGGTGGATAAACCTCTCTAATTGAATCAATGTATATAACCAGTCTTGAATTCAGGGAGCTCGCTTTCATTGTCGAGGGAGAGAGAGAGAGAGAGAGATATTTTGTTGACAATTCAACACCTACCCTTTTCTTTTGGACCAAATTCAAACACAAAGTTATGATTTTTTTCCCGATCAATGGCTCTGTTTGAGTCGGCTCTTATTCATGAAATCATCTTTTATCTGTCAACTTGAATTTATAATCACTACTGTAATAGATTATATACGTGTCAAAATTGTATTATTGTACACGTAATTATGTAGATGGCATATATGCTCTTATTCTTCATTTTTTGAAGTTCAATTCCTATTTTAAAGAAAAAAAGCTACATGACAAAGTGGTGGGTCTCGTGATCGTATTTTATTTTTCTTTTCCTTTTTCCATATTTTTTTGGCCAACTTTAGTGAAGGGAATATTAGTAATTTTTTATTTTTTTTAAAGAAGACGAACAACATCAAACCGAAGGAAACAGACACACTGGACTAGGATCCAGCCAAATACGTTCCTTTGCAGAGGAAAAGGCCGACAAAGCTTAGATTGGTGGCCAGGGAATATTAGTATTACAAAGTGATTTGACGGTTAGTTTTCGCTTCGACTTTGCTATCTTTTGAAATCACAACCATTAATGTAATCTACAAATATATAACACGGTAAAAATAATATTACATCGATTATATGGATTTACAATATTCGTGTCATGAAATCTATAATAAAACTTTAATAAATGAATATTCGATAAATTAATAATTCCGTTTAAATAATAAAATCCTCCGGTCTCAATCCGGGTGAATAGACTAAAATAACAACTTCACTAAATGTATTAGATAATAATTTTTATTGAAATCTTTTAAAGCCCAATGATTATATATATTAATGATTGATTAATTATATAAAATAAATAGCACATAAAAATTCATGATATATACATGAACTTTTTACTTTACCTAAACCAAACTCAACTCCATAATATATATATATATATATAGAGGGAGAGAGAGAGAGAGTGAGTATCTTATAAATAATCTTTTATTTTAATTTTGGTAAGGACCACCATAAAATCACATCGATTTGAATGAACTTATCAAGTACTTAAACTATTTTTATCGATTTTTTTTAAATAAGAAGGCATCGGAAAAATAGGTGAAATGTAGGAAATTCAGGAAAAATAGTTTTAGTGTTTGAAAAATTCTTAAATTTTATTCATAGGTAGATTTCAATGAACTTATCATCCACACAAAAATTCAGATCAAAATTCATTCAAATCGATGTCATTTCATGGTGGTCCTTACTTAAATTAAAATAAGATATCCCATACGAGAGACTCTCTCTCTCTATATATATATATATATATTTATATATCATTTTGCAGCAAATAGTTATTTAAGGTTACTATGGCTTGAAATACCTCTTTTAGATAAACAATTGGTAAAAATATGACTGTCATTTGGATTATGAGCGTCATTGGTAGACATATTTATTACCCCTTGAATAAACTCTTCATCGGTATGTAGTTTCATCACTATGATTATTTAAAATGTGCTCAGCGTCCATCATATCCTTTAGTTTGACTACATCTTTTGTTTTATCACTATTATTATTTATAAGTCATACATACATTTTGGTCAAAAATAAAATAAAAATAGAAGCATTCAATTGTAAACCTGTGCACCGGAGTAATAAAAACATAAAACCTTTTTTAAATTAATAAATATTTATCGATAAATAAATAACTTCTATAAATAATAATTTTTCTTAGTCGCAATAATATTATTTTATAGGGGTTTTACTTAATGTATGAATGTTAATTCTCCAGTGACCATGACCTCAACTGAGAAGAAGAATTAATAAATTATAAATGTAAGAAACAATACGTGGGATAAAATAATAATTTACAAATTTCATATATATATTGCTTCACAATAATCACTTGCCATCTTCAACTTATAATAATCGGTAGTAGTAGCTCCCATCTGCTATATAATTACATAAAATAATCAATATTGATCCATACATGTTATTAATTTGTGAATGTATATCAACACTCAATATTCAATCATGGCCACACTTGTAAATATGTACATATATATCAGCTTAGATATTACTGATCATCCTCTACTGATCGGTTCTGCTGCTTGTTAATAATTAATGGTACGATTGGGCCTACCTGATCTCGTTAAACTTTGACCCAAGACCTCTCCAACAACTTCTCCAAATCCATGAATCAATCCATCAAGGAATACAATCACAACTTTAGAGGCAAGTCTTGCTACGTTTCCAAATTTGCTGGGCTTTCCTGGCTCTTTGATGTTGTTGTCCAAAAGACCATTGACCATGTCCTTTGCACAAGCCGCATGCAGATGGTAATCACAAACTGTGCAACGATACACTTTACCTGACCTCTTCCTCTTGCACTCACCACACACAAAACCAGGCTGGTCTCCGTTTGTTGTCATCGTCGACGCCGTCACTGGTAACATTTTGAGAGTATGTGGATGGAGTGGGTAGGTGATCTCACTGGAGAGCTTAGCACAACAAGGATGCATTTGGAAACTGCATGCACTGCATTTGAAACTGTAACATTTTGTACGTTTCCCACAAGCATCGCACCTTGATTTCATAATTCCTCCTTTCACTAGAATGCCAAACAAAATTCACCCAAATACTAAATTAAACCCAAGTTCATATATACATCATTGATAAAAACACTTGTAATAATAAAGGCAAAATTGATACTTTTATATATACATGATCAGATTCAAAGTCTTTTTCTCCTCTGCATGTTAAGCATCTAGTCTATATATGTATAAATAAATAGATAAAATAAAAGTTGATGGAATGAAAAATTGACTGACCTGGTTTGGTATTCAAGAAGAGTTGGTGTTGACAGTGGAGGGGATGATTGTTGAGAGACTGAGGAGCCAGAGCACAGAACTCATGTAGATGAAAAACGCAATGTCTGCAAGTGAACCTCTTGCCTGAGCCATGCTCTTTGCAACCATCGCATGTGAAGAGATCATGGTTGTCGATTTGGGCAAGTGGGTGGTGTGGGTGACTCGCATGGAATCTTTCTTCACCAAAGATGAGTTGAGAGGTTGGGAATTCAGGAGACCTATTTCTAGGCCCAGAAAATGATGTTGATCTTGGAGGAACAAATGCTGTTGTTGTTGTAGATTGAGGATGAGGATTAGGGTTTTGGAGTTCCATTGACGAACTTCTGTTGTATTGAAGCGTTCTTGTCTTTACAAGGGTTCTGTTGTTGTTCATCATCATGGTTTTTGTTAAATTTGATTATTTTTTCAAATGACTTGGTGGGTGAAATTGTGGGAGTGATAGATGCAGAATTTATATTGTGGTGGGAAAGAAAGTTGAAACTACTTCGAAAGCCATGCATAAAGTGGATGCTAACCTAGACAGCTGGGATATTTTTGCATGTGTTCATATCACTGTTTTATTAACATAAATAATCTAAATTAGAGGAAAATATTGTCACTCATTTTAGTCATGTATAACTTAATATATATATATATATATACAATAATACTAGTTAATCTCGTAAACAATCTATATATACAGTGTAATATTTAATAATATTATATTGTTAAAATTTTATTATAAGCCGATCGATTTGTAGCAATTATTTTAATTATCGAATATTACATAACGATGACTTTTCAAATCAATTTATACTCGTATCATTTGGGTAATAATTTAAACAAAGGTTAGAACAATATATCATTAATCATAACTATTTGACGATTAATAAACTATTACGTTAAACATCGTGAAACTTTCATTGATCTCCACCGATCGATCAATAATCATACCCATCTTCTTGGTGAGTAACTTGGATACTACGAAATCATATAAATTTTTATTTTATTTAATAAAAAGGGAATATTAATTATTTGAGAAAAGATAGACTTTGTTAGCTATTAAAATTGGTTATGTTCCTTGTCAGCTAACATCAGAATACAGAAATAGGATCATTTCATTATCACATCTTTTTCAACATTTTTAAAGTATGTGATTGGTTTTTAATAAAGTGATTGTGAAAATCAATCATATCTTAATTAACTATATATTCATTACGATACTTACTTAAAATAATACAATATGAGGCAAGAAAAAAAGTTGAAATAAGAAGTAGAACCAAATCCGAGAATATAATATATTTATAAGGCCCAAAAGGAGTTGTAAAGAAAAAAGATAAACGCGTATTACTTTGGGCTTAAGTTATGAAATGACAGTGAAGTCAAAAGAAACTTTTTATATAAAATTCCCATAACATGTAAATTTCCTACTCTATAACTCAAGTCAGGAGTCAATACTGCTTTTAAAAGGGTTCTGAGCATTTTCAAATAGATGCCCTTGTGGGTCCGTTCGGAAGCTTGGTTCGTGGAAGAGAAGACAAGAAACTTCAATGCATTTTCTCTGTTGGTATGTATATTCTAAATTAATATGTTTTTTTAAAAATTAAATAATATCTTAGAGTAAAATTATCATGAACATTAAATAGTTTATAAATACATCTATTAATAATTATTATTTAGTTTTCTATTTTAATTTATTTGTGTATTGGATTCATTTAGCTGCCCGACCCATACCTTTTTATGTTATAAAAATCCAGCTATAACCCATTTCGCTACCAAACATTTATACATATGTTGATATATAAAGCTAGCCAACCCTAATCAATAATCATATTCTATAAAATTTGCTTAATTATTGTTTCATTAACAGTCCAAAAATAATTTCATATAATAAAGTTGGTTTATGAACAACTAAAATCATTGCTAGTATTGGACCTATTGGTTAAAATTGGATAGATATATGCATCGGTTTTTAACCACCTATTGGTTTTAACTGCAGAACTTAAGGAACACATTGCTAACAATCATTTGATTTGACACTATCCTTTTTTTTTCCCTAGAATATCACCACTGTTATGATCATTTGATTTATCAACTTGAATTTATATATAACTTCAATTTATGTATAATCACTACTGTAATAGATTATTGAGTTCAAAAAAAATATACAGACGGTAGTTCTGTAGTAAAGACGTCCTAAATTATAAAGAAAGAATAATTACCTATAGTCATATATTTATATTGGATGTGAGTATTTGTTAATGTGTGGCTATGGTTGTAACGCAGAACGGAAGTTCTAGGGTTTACCAGCGTAAACCCTAAATCACACAAAACTGGAATCCACCAGTTAAATAGATCGAAAACCAAAAGATAATATTATTCAATCTGCTGAAACTGAAAACAAAAAAGCCTTAAATAGACTCTGGAAACCCTGGAAACCCTAATTTAAGTAAAAAGACCAAAAATGTCATCTACTAAACAAAAGAAAACTAAAAAACAAAAAACAAAAATTAAAACACTAAAAACCGTTTTACATCAGCCCTTCCCACTTGTGAAGAACTCGACCTCGAGTTATAACCTGGATAAAATATAACCTGATCACCTTCAGCAACAAACAATTTCCTACGCCTCTTGACATCTGCCGCGGCTTTATATTTCACATTAATTTCTTCCAGCTTCTGTCGCACCTTTGCTTGCAGCAACGCACCAGCCTAATTACACACGTTTTCTGCAGCAATATTAACACTCGAACCCTTAGGTAATTCCTCTGAGGTAATGCATGTGAATTGTTCTAGCTGCAGTGACTGTATTTTCTCAGGAACCACTACCGCTGGTGTTTTCTCCTCTTCAGCCACAAGACCTTTAACCACCAAGACGTGAGTTTCTGTTGCACCTTTCACATTTGTTATGACTTCTGTCACATCTTCTGTATGTTTCTTCACTTCTGTCAAAACTTCGAACACAACTTCTGTCACTATGCCTACTGCAACAGTTTCTTCTGAAGAAGTCTTCACATCTGTCACCTCCTGTATTTCCTTAATTTCAGATTCCAAGTCATTTACTAATGTAACTGGGGAGACTAATGATTGCTCTTTTACCGTGGTCTTAGTTGAGCCACTGCCTGAACTCCGTTTCGGAACCATTGCAATCTTCCTGCCATCCCAATTGAAAACACACACATTGCTGCGCATGGTTACATCCACATCAAACTGTCATGGGCGACCTAATAATATGTGACCAGCATCCATGTCGACTACATCGCATGCCACCTCATCCCGGTAGTGCTGCCCGATCGAAAAAGGAACCTTACACACCTCCGTCACATTCACATAAGGCTTTTGATGTTTCTCGGTTGGCAATTTCAGGTGCTCCACCAGCCTCCTTGCAACGAAATTTTCGCAGCTCTAACTGTCAACAATCAGGTCACAAACTTTCTGACTAACACTACAGCAAGATCAGAATATATTGTGCTGGCTAGAATCCTCTTGTTTTGGCGCGTTCAACACCCATTGCACCACACAATTAATTCGCTCTCCATCTTGAACATCCGGATCTTCTTCACTCGAACCATCCTCGCTATCAGGTTGATCACGAGATGGTTGATTACGTCTCCTGTCAGCAGGTTGGCCTCAGGCAAATCCCTCGGCGCGTGTCCTGATAACCGGCGGCCTGTTGTTAGCGTTGAGGTTCATCCCAGCAAGCATGTCGCAAATCTACACCACCTGTTATCGAGTGTCCTCCATCGCCGCCCTCAAGGCCCCTACCCCACGACCAATGTCATTAGGTTTCTGCCTCCTGCTCCGTTAGTTACCATCTAGCTAGGCGAATCCTTGCTTTGATACCAATTGACGCAGCGCGGAAGTCTAGGGCTACCAGCATAAACCCTAAAAGAACATAAACTGGAATCCATCAGCAAATCAACTCGAAAACCAAAAGATAATATTATTCAATCTGCTGAAACTGAAAAAAAACGAGCCTTAAATAAACTATGGAAACCCTGTAAACCCTAATTTAAGCAAAAAGACCAAAAAGACCATCTACTAAACAAAAGAAAACAAAAAAACAAAAAAACAAAAATTAAAACACTAAAAACCGTCCTACATCAGGTTGATATCCTGAAATTATAAAGTCAAGACGTCTTGATTAGAGAACTACCATGTATATATATATATATATACATACGTGTGAAAATTGTATTGTACATGTAGATGGCATATATGCTCTTATTCTTGATTTTTTGAAGTTCAATTCTTATTATAAAGAAAAAAGGTTACATGAGGAAGAGGTGGGTCTCATGATCGTATTTTATCTTTTCATTTCCTTTTTTAAATATTTTTTTTGGCTAACTTCAGTTAAAGGAATATTGTTAGGATTTGGCATGTATTCTCAAATAAACTTAATGAGAACCAAACGAGACTCAACTGATATGGAACATCCTAAAAACGTGTGAAAACGTTTGGAAGTTAGAAATGGTGTTTGAAGGAGGTTTGAAGACCAAAGAAGAACTGAGAGATGTAATTTCAAGTGACTTATAACGGTTTGGGAAGCGGGTGCGCAACCGTGACCCGAATAGTAGTCAATCATAAACATGTGTGGAACGAGAAATTTTCAACGGAAAAGGAAGTAGTTTGTTTCTGGAAGTTCTTGTGCTTAAAGGAAAATGATTTTTTTTTACAAGAAGACTTGTCAAAAAAGGAAATAGTATTTATGTGGAACAAGTAAGTTTTGTAGTGTAGGAGATGGATTTCCTTGTTGGTCTAGCTCCCTGTAACTAGTATAAATAGAACTTTGTAACTAGGTTATTTGTGTAGAGCAAAAAGAACACATGTAACATCAAAAAGAGTGGTGAGATTTGGGGGAGACCCTAAGGAATATCTGAGGAATATCAGTGGATTAAGTTAATTAGAGATTCGTGGATGATATTCAGGAGAGACCTAGGGAATATTAGGGGGTTCTGGATAAGGATTTTGTGAGTATTCGTGGATGATATTCAGGAGAGACTTAGGGAATATTAGGGGGTTCTGGATAAGGATTTTGTGAGTATTCGTGGATGATATTCAGGAGAGACCTAGGGAATATTAGGGGGTTCTGGATAAGGATTTTGTGAGTGTTGTGAGCTGAGAGTCATGATGTAAAGTTCGGTTGTGAGCTTGGGAACTTGGTAAAGCTCTGTGGTTTGGGGTTAAGGTGTGAGAGAGAATCCTTGAGTATATAGCTGTAACAATTTATCATATACAGTGGAACTTTCTCTGTTATCCTGACGGCCCGTGGTTTTTTTTCCTGATTTTAGGTTTTCCATGCATATCTTGTTTTGTGTAATTATTTGTTCTCTCTCATTTTATTTTTCTTTTATAGACTTTAATTGCTATGAGTTATGAAAATATTAGACATGTCGTTTCCGCGTTCATTGGTTCAAATTCCCAACAAATATTAGTATTACAAAGTGATTTGAGGATTAGTTTTTTCAGCTGGACTTTGCTATATTTTGAATCTCAACCATTAATTTAATCTACAAATATATAACACGTCGATAAAAATAATATTATATTGGTTACATATATGGATTTACAATAGCTGTACCATGAAATATGCGTATGAATCTTAATTCTCACTTTCTCAGGTGACCATGACCTCAACTGAGAAGAAAGAATTAATTAATAAATATATGAAACAATATAATAATTTACAAAGTTAATATATATTGCTTCACAATAATCACTTGCCATCTTCAACTTAAATAATCACTAGTAGTAGCTTCCATCTGCTATAATAATTATATAAAATAATCAATACACATCCAATATTATTGATCCATACATGTTTTTAATTTATAAATATCAACACTCAATATTCAATCATGTAAATATGTATATATATCAGCTTAAATATTACTGATAATCCTTTGTTGATCAGTTCTGCTGCGTGTTAATTATGGTACGATTGGGCCTACCTGATCTCGTCATAGTTTGAATCAAGACCTCTCCAACACCTTCCCCAAATCCCTCAATCAATCCACCAAGGAACCCAATCACAACTTGAGAGGCAAGTCTGGCTGCGTTTCCAAATTTGCTGGGCTTTCCTGGCTCTTTGATGTTGTTGTCCAAAAGACCATTGACCATGTCCTTTGCACAAGCAGCATGCAGATGGTAATCACAAACTGTGCAACGATACACTTTACCTGACCTCTTCCTCTTGCACTCACCACACGCAAAACCAGGCTGGTCTCCGTTTGTCGTCATCGTCGACGCCATCGCTGGTAACATTTTGAGAGTATGTGGATGGAGTGGGTAGGTGATTTCATTGGAGAGCATAGCACAACAAGGATGCATTTGGAAACTGCATGCACTGCATTTGAAACTGTAACATTTTGTAGGTTTCCCACAAGCATCACACCTTGATTTCATAATTCCTCCTTTCACTATTAAAGGCCAAACAAAATTAACCCAAATATTAAATTAATCCCAAGTTTATATATACATCATTGATAAAAACGCTTTTAATATTAAAGGCAAAATTGACACTTTTATACATGATCAAATTCAAAGTCCTTCTCTGGTGAGAACGACTGCATCTTTTTTATATGAAATTAAATACGGTCGTGATGATGACGTGATGATCGGTGTCAGACATATACCCCTAAAAACTTTCTTCTAGTTAAAGTAACTTTCTCCTCTGCATGTTAAGCATCTAGTCTATATAAGTATAACTAAAAAAAAAATTAAATTAAATTAAATGAAAAATTGACTGACCTGGTTTAGTATTCAAGAGGAGTTGGTGTTGACAGTGGAGGGGGTGATTCTGGAGAGACTGAGGAGCCAGAGCACAGAACACATGTAGCTGAAAATCGCATTGTCTGCAAGTGAACCTCTTGCCTGAGCCATGTTCTTTGCAACCAGCGCACGTGAAGAGATCAGGGAGGTCAATTTGGGCAAGTGGGTGCTGTGGGTGACTCGCATGGAATCTTTCTTCACCAGAGATTAGTTGAGGAGAGGTTGGGAATTCAGGAGACCTATTTCTAGGCCCAGAAAATGAGGTTGATCTTGGAGGAACAAATGTTGTTGATTGATGACGAGGATTACGGTTTTGGAGTTCCATTGATGAATTCCTGTTGTATTGAAACGTTCTTGTCTTTACAAGGGTTCTGTTGTTGTTCATCATCATCTTGGTCTTTTTGTTGTTAAATTTGATTGTTTTTCAAATAACTTTGGTGGGTGAAATTGTAGTGGAAGTGATGCAGAATATATATTGTGGTGGGAAAGTTGAAACTATTTCGAAACCCATGCATAAGGTGGATGCTAGCTAGCAAGAGAGACAGCTGGCATTTTTTTTGCATGTGCTTAATTAACATAAATAATCTAAATTAGAGGAAAAATATTGTCACTTGTTTTAGTCATGTATAACTATATATTTAATAATACTAATTAATCTCATAAACAATCTATATATACCAATATTATTATATTGTTAAAATTTTATTATAAGCTGATTTGTAGCGATTATTTTGATTATATAATAACATATAGTGATGACATTTCAAATCAATTTATACTCACATCATTTGGGTAATAATTTGAACAAAAGTTAAAACAATATATCATTAATCATAACTATTTAGATGATTAATCATCTATTTCGTTAAACTTTCATTGATCTCCACCGAATCATACAAGATGACCAATAATCATACCCATCTTCTTGGCGAGTAACTTGGATACTACGGAATCATACAAATTTCTATTTTATTTAATAAAAGGGGAAAATTAATTATTTAAAGGGAAAAGATAGATTTGGTTAGCTATTAAAATGGGTTATGTTCCTTGGTTATCTAACATGAGAATATAATATATATATATATAGGGCCCAAAAACAGTGATATTGATTCTTAGGAGAAATTGGTGCACACTGCAAAGAAAGAAATAATTGATAAAAAAAAAAAAAAAAAAATTGATACCATGAGCATCAAAGTCAAGGGTTTATTTTAACTTTAATGAAATGATGGACAAATTACATGGTATGCATGTGCAGAGAGTAACGGCATTTTCTGTGTCCCAGCCTTTTCAACATTTAATATACAGTATAGTTGATTTATATGAGCCGAAAAGAATCTCAATCCCCCAAGAGAGTTCCAATATTCGATTTTGATAAAGTGAGAAACAAATCAAGAAAACTTTGCTTCTCTTCCTTTTCTACCTTGTTGAATTTAATTGCTCTCAGATTCATCAAAGATGGAGATGTGCACTCCTATCATATGTATTTTCTTAGAAACCCATCTTTTCTTTTTCTTTTTTTATATATTCCTGTTGATGTGAGTTGTCGAGCATTATTTTACGACACATTAACATAATTAAAATTTTAAAAGGATGCCTTTCTTAATGACTTGACTAATGTCCGATTATCAGTTGGTATTTTTACAAGTGATTCCAAATAATTAATGTTTGTAGCACATTTTGTAAATATTTTATATACACCAAGCAGCTACCTACGGATGGGAAAAAAAATAAAGAAAAGGAGAAATATTCCCTAATACATCTTTTGGACTTTTAACACAAATTATAACATTCTGAAATACTGATCTAGATTAAGATGTATCAACTTTTTTTTTAATAATTATAACAATGAATTATCCAGATGAAGATATATATATATATATATATACACACACATATATCAATGTACTTGATTGAATCAAAGTTGTAATCATACAATTGGTTTGATCCATCGAATTATCGTGTGCACTTGATGTTCTTCAAACCGGTTACAGTACGTGGATAAGTTTTAAAAGTCCTGTCAAATTAATGAATCTTGTCTAGTTAATTGCCGCCATCTTCATCTTCACTGAGCAGATGTGATGAAAATGAAAGTGTACTTATGAGTCAAATTTAAATCTAATAAAGAAGAGTTAGGCTGCACGTATGGAGTCATATGCACATGCATGGAGGGAATATAGAAGACAAAATAAAAGCTTATTACTTTGGGATTAAGTTATGCAGTGACAGTGAAGTCAAAAAGGAACTTTTTATATAAAATTCCCATTACAGGTAAATTTCCTACTCAAATCAGGAGTCAGACTACTTTTTGAAGGGGTTCTGAGCAATTTCAAATAGCAGCCCTGATGGGTCCTTTTGGAAGCTTGGAAGCCTGGTTCTTGGAAGAGAAGACAAGCAACTTCAATGCATTTTCTCTTTCGGGTTCTATATATATTTTCTTTTAGACTGATTGGCGCTTAACTCCCTTAACTGTAGGTAAATTTATAATGTACCACTTTAATGTTTTTTTTTAAAGCGTTAAACCCCCTGAACTCTTATTTTCTTTGAACCTCAGGGGCATCTACATTAGGGTGGTGTAAAGAAAAGAAGAGTTCAGAGGGTTTAATGTCTAAAAAAAACATTCAGAGGGGCATATTACAAATTCACGTACAATTCAGGGATCCAGCGTCAATAAGTCTTTTTTTATTATTACTATTTTGAATAATTATCAACATGGGCTGCTGGTACTGTTGAAAAAGTACAAGTGATGAGCCCAATCAAATGAAGAAGTGAACCCAACTCATATTAATATTTGAAGGGCCCCAAAGCCCGACAGTATCTATAAAATCCATCCACACAATAAATCAAGTGGCTCAGAAGCACTGCGAAAGTTGTGGTGTTGCTTTGCTTTGTAAATTCTAAGCCACACACAATTGCAGATTCTTCGATCCCAAAATCCCAATTCATTCATAGTATCATCATAATATTAATTTCAAAATTAAAAAAATTCAGTAGAAATATCATCAATATTTAGGAATATTTTTATTTTTATATATAGAAACTCTCAAAATATGGAATATATATAGAGAATATTATCGAAATTTTGTTTCACATATAGTTTCATATCTTATAGTTTATTTTTCTATTTATAATTAATGTCGGATATATCACTTCACATCATTTATAACATTATAAATACACATTAGTATTTCATATTCAAACTACTAATACGGATTTATGGATTGAAAGAAATAATATAATTGACGTGATTGTAAACTTTAGTTTTGATTATGAGAAAGGGAAGGTAGAAATTGTGTACCGACATTGTTGAAAGTTAAAACATGGAAATTTGAGGCTCATTAAAACGTGTTAATACTTAATAGTAAAAGGATTGATGGCAAAAAGACAAAGTGTCCCCACACAACAAATATAGAGCTGTTTATTTCTGTATTGGATTCATTTAGCTACAGAACCCATAACCTTTTTATTTATAAAAATCCAGCTATAACCCATTTCGCCACCAAACATTTTATACATATATATATATATATATATATATATATAAAGCTAGCCAACCCTAATCAATAAATCCATAATCATATTCTATTAAATTTTGCTTAATTATTGTTTCATTAACGGTCCAAAAATAATTACATATATTAAAGTTGGTTTATGACTTTATGCACAACTAGAATCGTTGCTTTTTGCTAGTATTGAATCTATTGGTTAAAGATGGTTAGAGACATGCATCGTTTTTTTTTTTCTTTGAATACAACCACCAACATGTTTTAACTGCAGAAATTAAGGAACCAACACATTGCTAACAATCATTTGATTTGACACTACCCATCTTTTTCCATAGTCTCAGTCATTTTCTTATTAATTTTATGTTTTATGATTATTTAGTTAAATATCATATGAATATGAATGAAGGTATCTAACGATTCAAATACTATTTCGTGGTTTAAATCTCAATTAGAAGAGTTAATTGAACAGAAGAGAGATGGTGACAAGGGCATATGCTTCAATCATTTCCAGTTTGGTGCTCCATCACTTTTCTATATCACAATTGTTGTTTTATCGTATTAAAGAAAAAGCCATTAGACTTGTAATTATTCAATTACATTATCCCCCCCTTTTAAAAAATAAAACTTAATAATCTGCAATAAATTAACCAGAAAACTTAGAAAAATAATAATAAACTTGTAGCAGGGGTTGTCTTTGGGAGAGAAGACAAGATCAGTGTGTGTAGAAGTTTAATGGAAAATTATCATGTAATTAGAAATTGGCATTTCATTCTTGTTAGACCAACAACTACACTAATTAATTGTAATGCTTTGATTCTCTAATGCACATGGCCCTCTCAACAAAAGTAATTTCCTGGATTCTTATAACAATCACATGCTTTTAATATTAGTAATAAAAATCTTATCGATGCGGGTGTAAAATATTCGGAATTTCATAGTAATATAGTAATATATATATATATATAGAGAGAGAGAGAGGAGATTGTGAAATAAACCTAAATTCTTTAGAAAATAAAACAGATTTAGCTATGAAAAACACTTTTTTTTTTTTTTTTTTTTGATAATATATATTAACTTGGTATATATATTAAAAGGTTTTATTTTTTTTTTAAACTTTCGCTATCAGCAGGATTCGAGCCGCTGACCGGGAGTCATTTGTCTAATCCTCAAACTTGTCTATCTACCACGTCTCTGTTGGCAAGAAAAACACATTAAAATGTTTAATGAACGGATTTGATTTGATTTTATAATAAAAATTAATTAAGGATGTTTAAGTTTTTTTTGTAAGTGTTTGATATCTATTCAAGAAGTTATAATTAAAGAAAACACATTTAATGAACTTATTTGATAAAAAAAATTAATTAAGAATGTTGTAGTTTTTTAAATGTTCGTTATCTATTTAAGAAGGCATAGCTAATTAGGAATAAACGGATTTAATTTGATTTTATAATAAAAATTAATTAAGGATGCTTTTTTTATATTTAATTTTAGTGTTTGATATCTATTCAAGAAGGTATAACTAAGGAAAACATAATTAACAAACGGGATTCCATTTGATTTAATAATGAGATGTTTTAGTTTTTTAAGTAAACACGGAATCAAAGGAGGAACATAAATAGAATAAACAATTAAACACGAATTAAGAAACCTAACCTTAATTACATTGAAGATCTCCCATGTTAACCTACAATAAATGCACCACATACACCTCCGATTGCCCTGGAAATTTTTAATATTCTAAATCATTGACAAATAATCATCCTTTTGTTTTCTAAATATAATTAACATTTTAGTTAAAAACAAAAGATACCCTGAAAACTAGTAAGATTTGTTCCCATCACTATTTACATGTACAAAGATCAGATATATTTGGTTTAATTTTATCATATGAATTTTTTAATTAGTTATATATATTTAGTATAATATTATCGTTATTTGAGATTAAATCACAAGATATTATTGAGTAAAAGTAATTTCTTAGCTGTTAGCGAAGAATTTTGCAGGGGAGGGAGAGTCTCAGAGTCTCAGAGTCTCAGTGTTAGATCCAAACAATCATGAACTGGAGTGGTGGGACCATATTGCCCTACAAATCATTTGAATAAAATGAATAGTTAATCAAGTAAGTCAAGTAGAAAAAATTGAGTGGCGGTTGTGTAAATAAAAGGAGATCAGAGGGCATTTATGTAAACCATCCAGGTTGGCAAGAGCGAGTGTTTTTCTCATATTGCTGACCCCATTTTGACCACTTATTAAAAGCATCGAAAAAAGAACCGACAACAGTCGGTCGCCACACACAAAACACAATAGAGTGAAAAAAACAAACAAGCAACCTCAGATGAGGAAAGAAGCGCCACCGTCCTCCGCCTCCACCGCCACCGCAAACAAGCTATACATTTTCTTCGAGACCAAGCCATTGGTGGCTACTCTTCTGGCACTCACTCTGGTGTTTTTAATATGGAATCTCCCTCCTTATTACCAGAACTTGCTCTCAACTACCCGACCTTGCTCTGCTCCAACTACTACCACCACCACCATTACCACCGTCACTTCTCTTAATAATAACACCGTTATCACCGCCTCAGTCGGCAATGTTTCGTATTCAGTGGCAGAGCAGAAGCTTTCCAAGCCGCCCGAGCCCAAGCCCCCCGCCGTTGTCGTCGATCCAAACAAGAGGGTGTTCCGATCCTACGGAATCGCGGCGGCTCTTTTTGTCCAGATGGGAGCTTACCGCGGTGGTCCACGGACTTTCGCGGTGTTGGGTCTGGCTTCCAAGCCAATTCACGTCTTTGGACGTCCTTGGTACAAATGCGAGTGGATCTCCAACAACGGTTCGTCTACAAGAGCCAAAGCCTATAAAATGCTCCCAGATTGGGGTTACGGTCGTGTCTACACTGTCGTCGTCGTCAATTGTACATTCGCAGAGAATCCCAATTCGGACAACACAGGTGGTAAGCTCATGATCAACGCCTACTACGGTGAGAACCCCAGAAAGTTCGAGAAGTTCACTGCTTTGGAGGAGGCTCCTGGCGTCTACAACGAGTCCAAATACCAACCGCCTTATCAGTACGAGTACTTGTATTGTGGGTCGTCTTTGTACGGAAATTTGAGTGCTTCGAGGATGAGAGAATGGATGGCTTATCACGCCTGGTTTTTCGGACCCAGTTCGCATTTCGTGTTCCATGACGCGGGAGGGGTCAGTCCTGAGGTCAGGGCCGTGCTGGAGCCGTGGATTCGAGCTGGGAGGGCCACATTGCAGGACATCAGAGCTCAGGCAGAGTTTGATGGTTACTATTACAACCAGTTCTTGGTGGTGAACGATTGTTTGCACCGCTACCGACACGCTGCAAATTGGACTTTTTTCTTTGATGTTGATGAGTATATCTATTTGCCTCCTGGGAATACTCTTGAATCGGTTCTTCATGAGTTTTCGGATTATACCCAGTTCACTATTGAGCAGAATCCAATGTCCAGTATGCTCTGCTTGAATGATTCCACTCAAAATTATCCCAGGTATGTCTATTAAATATTGTCATTCTACCAGTACTACGATTGTTGTAGATATAAATTTAGCATTTGTAGAAAATAGAGATTGATGTTGATGTGAATCGAATTGGATAATCTGTATCTGCACTGTGACAGACTGCATTGAATTACTTAAATTGTTGTCCTAAAACATATATTAGGAATTGCTTTCGAATTTGTGTTATTAATTTGGGTTTATGAGTGTGTGTATGTTGTTGCTGACATGTTATCAAAATAGGCAATGGGGGTTTGAGAAGCTGCTGTTCAAGGAATCAAGAACGGGGATTAGGAGGGATCGAAAGTATGCGATTCAAGCTAGTAAAGCGTTTGCAACGGGGGTTCACATGTCGGAGAATGTGATTGGCAAGACCTTGCACAAGACAGAGACAAAGATTCGTTATTACCACTATCACAGCTCTATTACGGTACATGAAGAACTATGCAGGGAATTCCTCCCTGAATCAGCCAAGAACAATGTGACTTGGTACAAGAAGCTCCCATACGTCTATGACGACAACTTGAAGAAACTTGTCAACACAATCAAGGAATTCGAGCGCCAAACCATTGGAGATGTACATGTCTACGAGCATTCATGATCCATTTGACTTCAAAGTGTTATGGAACCCCGAACCCCACCACAGGCATGATAGCCATGTGTGGCTAATGTGATAAATGATAACACGCGTGGTCTGCATTCTCATAATTTCCTTCCAGGTTAGGGTTGCTAAAAGCTCACTCTTTCTTTCCTGGTGAGAACTGAGAAATTGCTTTCATTTATCTGTAAAGGTGAGTGTCTTACTTGTACCTATCTCTTTCTTCTTTTTTTTTTTTTTTTTCCCCGTTTACTAAATAATTTATTTGATTTATATCCATGGAAATTCTGTAAAATTGTTTCGTTGCCGATTTTTCTGTGAACTATTAATGAAATACCATAGCTTTTAGAAATTTGTTAGCTTTGTTGTAGACAGATGCTGTGTGTGTGGAAATCGGAATGTAATGATGGTTAGTCTTTTCTTTTTGAATACAATTAATTTCCAGGGAATGCTAAAGATTGGATGATTATATGAGATGAGATCCAATTCATGGAGCTATTGTGGGCAATACAAAATATATGTACAAGAATTATAATGTCGACATTGAATAGTGTATGTAAAATTGTAAATGACCCACATGAATGTTGGCCTTAAATCTAATATATATAATTCATGTGGTGCTAATATGATCAAGGTGTGAGAGTATTGCTTATAAAGAATTAAGAGGAAGCAATTATTGGTTTTGTCTTTTATTTAGGATTCTTTGGTAGATTAGGTCCCAGCTTACTGTTTATGGTTTCTAATCGAGGTGTTGGTGATTTAACATAATTAATTAATATCAAGTTTGCTTTTTTACCTTTGGTAAAGAAAGATTTACAAGATGCTTCTCTCTTATTGATTTTGATAATTTATTGTTAGTAATGAAAAGGTTAATAATACTAATTGTTAGTTTCTTATGTGGGAGTGACGTCCTTTTGGTCAAACTAAATAATAGTCTTTGATAAACGAATCAAACATTAAAAAAAATTCTAAAAATCACTCTTGCAAGTTGCAGTTCAAAAGAATCTCAAAGCAGCCTCTGAATTCTGATATTACACTTTCACTTCTCAATAAGCAACCATGCAATGAATTTTTTTTAGTTTATTTGAAAGTAAAATTACAATCACAACCCTTAAAGTTTATATATGTACCGAATAGATATGGCTTAGTAAGATTTCAATTGTTACGTCCCTTAAATTTGCGTTGAACGTCGAATGACAAATATAGCTCTTTGAGTTTGTAGGATTACTTAATAGACAGATCTTAGTAATAATAACACAGCAGGGACCGTATAGTAGCCCAAAACTGAATTTAGTGTGATTCAAGGGGAAAAGATTGTAATTTTCTATACATTTGATGAGTTGAAAATGAATAAGAAATAATACAGACAATGGAAATGTAATTTGCATGCAAATTACATGACTTAAAATAGATGAGAGCCATGTGTAACGTGAAAAGCAAAGGAGAATATTAAAAAAATGAGATTTGATCAAAGTTCGTTCGGTGGACTGAAGAGAGATAAATAAAGAAATAAGAAAGAAAAAATATCTTTAAGGTAAGACAACTAGAAATACAGTATAGAGAGAACGAACCAGGAAGAAAGAAAAGAGAAAAGAGAAAGAAGAGGGAGAGTGACCAAGAGAGAGAGAGAGAGATTTAGAGAAGAAAGGAAGACAATAGGAATGATATATATTTGAAACTTTCCTAAGGGTTTTTAAGGTAAGTACTTGATTTTCAAGAATTGTTATTATTGTCAATTTTATAAAGATTTATCTCTCTACAAATGAATTATGATGTTTGATATAAATTTATGTTTAAATTGTGGTTTACAAGTTGGGTAAACAATTTTGAATAGAATTAGAGAATAATTATACTTGCAGTAAACTTTGGAAGTGGAAATTGTGAATGAAAACAATTGGGTTTTCACGAAAAATTATTTAAATAGTATTAAGGGTTGTATATATTTGTGACATCAAATGATTGATGGATATTTGGTTTATTTAAAATATTTGATGTCAATTATTATATGAGGATAATATTATTTAATTTGTGTAATTTCGAAAATAGGAAATAGAGGAATAAAATAGCCTTTGGTTTGTTATTTAATTGGAAATTGATAATTTCCAACTGTTGGAAATGTTTTAGAATCAGTTGTAACTAGGTTCTCAAGTATTATATTATGAAATTATGATTAATAGCCTTGAATGAGGTATATGAGTTTAAGCGTTGTCTATAATTCCGCGTGTTGGGTAATTGAGATTATTATTACATTCATTTGTTTTGAATTTAGATTTCGTAATCTTGTAGATATATTGTTACCTACTCAGGATGTAATTGTGAATGTTCTGGGAGTATATTCAATATGAAAAACTATAATCATATTTCTTGTACCGGTTAACAATGTAAAACTATACTATATTAACATACTTATATTTTTATTATTTTCTTATTTTATAAGGATATATATATTTCAAAATATGAAACTCATGTATCGATATAAACACATGTCATAGGAGAGTTTGTTGTTTGTGGGAATATGAATATGTGTATGAGTAACAACTAGCAAGTGAATTTATTTGTATCATTTGTATACCGTAGGAGAGTTTTAAATGAGATGAAGAGGAATCGCTTTCTTCTTTAATTTTTCTCTAATGTCTTCTTGCAATGGTGCCTCACACAGTGTTATAGTGCAAGTATTAAGTATTATCACTTCACTTGCATATTTGGAATTGAATCTATAAACAAAGAATCCTGGTTTGTTAGTGATTTGGATAAATGTTAAAAAGTGTTAATTGGAGTGAAGAATGTGAGGGGAATTGGACATTGGATTGGGGAATAACATTGTTCTAATCATTTACTCTATAGTTTATACTATATAATATACTATTATTTATTTATTTATTTATTTGTTTATTTGTGCAAATGACAAATGGTATCCAATAAGTTCCTTCGCTTTACAAGTATCATATTCTTTTGGTCACAACTTTGAATACAAAATGGTATTCAATGGGCCGATCAATACAAATTAAAGCCCAGCTCAGTCTAACACCACTTGCCTGATTCTCAAATTTAATTGCAATACTAGAAATTTAGAATTGAGATTTCATACCCAGAAAACATTAATTAGATACCATAATACGTAGATCACGGGTAATTAAAAAAGATAATGCGTAGTTAGAAATAAAATATTAACATTAACAACCATTGCCGCCATTTCAAAAATAAAACGAGCCAAGAAGTCTTCGGATTCCACGTTTGCAAATTGCCTTTCTCTTGTCTTTTTCTCTATACAAAATTAAATATTTACCTTTAATAGAGTTTTGACCACAATAGGACACGTGTACGGCTCCTAGTTTCACGTGTGTATCCTATAAAACTATTCATCTAGTGGGGTCCATATGGAAATCAGACGGTCACGGAGAGAATCTGGTGTCTCCATTGAAGTCCGTCGATAAATTCGGTCTTGTTATAAAACAAGGGCACGTTTCCCTTCTATCCTAAGTCTCTTCCCTTTTTATTATTCTTTTATTAATATATATTATTTTATTTGAGTGACCGCCCTATTAACATTTTCCATTTTTGCTTTTTCTTCTTCCGCTCTTTCACCATATATATATTTATACAACACACCTATAATCTACACTCTTACCATTTTATTTTTATTTCTCAAACCCTAAATAATCCAATCTTTTCGGTGGCGGTCTTCTTTTCACATTCTTCACTATCTCTGACTCCTCTTTCACAGGTTTGTATTACACTTTGTTTCTTTTTCTTCTTCTTCTATGTTGTTTTCCATCTGTTTTTGTTGCGGGTCTGATATCAATCTGTTTCAGTCTCTGGTTTTTATCGGTTTTTTTTTTAAGAGCTGGAAGGGTGGCGTTTTATAATCAACATCAGTTTCATCAGAATTTAGGGGTCTTCAAGGCCAACCACAACAAGAAAATTATGGTATTATTTCGTTTGAAACGAACAACCCCACTTTCTTTCTCTGTTTCTTTATTATTAATTTCTGGAAAAAAGTTATGATTTTGATTGGTGGTTTGATTGATTTTTCAGGTGAGTCCGATAGGACGAATCGCGGAAGACGACATGGGTCCTCCATGGTTGAAACCAATGCTGAAAGCCAACTACTTTGTACCCTGTCCAGTTCACGGTGAGTCCAACAAAAGTGAATGCAACATGTTCTGTTTGGACTGTATGGGACATGCTCTCTGTTCTTACTGTTTGATCAATCACAAAGACCACCGCGTTGTTCAGGTACTCTTCTTCGATCTTTCACTTAAAAATCAAAACTTTATTAAAAAAAAAAAAAAAATTGATCAGTTGCTTCTATGAATAGATGAGTAAGAATGTGAGTAAATGAATATGTAGATAAGGCGATCATCATACCACAACGTGGTGAGGGTGAATGAGATACAGAAGTACATAGACATCTCATGTGTGCAGACTTACATTATCAACAGTGCCAAGATTGTATTTTTAAACGAGAGACCTCAGCCCAGGCCTGGTAAAGGTGTCACTAACACTTGTGAGATCTGTTGCAGAAGTCTCCTTGATTCTTTCAGATTCTGCTCTCTCGGCTGCAAGGTACTGTTCTCTGTTCTCTGTTTTTCTTGATTGTATCATATTATATTATAAAAAAGTAAAGATTTTGATTTATAATCTCTAATGTGAGCGTGACATTGCATTTCCCCATCAATTAAATTGATTGATTTCGTGTTTGAATGATGCTTTTGTCTTCACACACTACTCTGTTTTTGATGATTGAATTGTGTTCTGTTTTGAGTGATAATAGCTTGGAGGGATGAAAAGGGGTGACCCAGAGCTGACATTTACGCTGAGAATGAAGCACAAGGATCCATTTCATGGTGGTGGATCGGAATCAGATGATGAATCATCAACACCAAGGAAGATTAGAAGAACACCTATGTTCAACCGTTTGATGGAAGGACTTTCAATCTATCCTTCTTCTGATTATGGAGATCACAAGTATTGCAGCTCTTCTGGGGACGACACTACTCCAAAGCTATCTCCTGCTACTCCACCCATTTACAACCACGGCAATGCCAGGAGAAGAAAGGGTATACCTCATCGTGCCCCATTTTAAACTACTCAAATCATCAGAAAAATAAATAAATATATACATAATTAGGTTTTCAAGTAAAGGGGATGATGGCTTGATATGATGTGAAAAAGGTCTTTTTAGTGTATAGTGAAATAAATGTGAGATAAAGGGGAATCTGATAAATTATATAAATAGCACATAAAAGGAATAGTTACAGTGGTAGTGGTATAGTGGTGGTGGTGGTGGTGGTGATAGGGGTTTTCTTTTTTCTTTTTTCTTTTTTTATAAATGTGTATATGCTAGAAAAAAAAGAAGATGAAGTGTTTTTTTTTTTTTGGAGTAAGGAGATGGTGTGTTCATATGTGTATATTATCTCTTTTAAACCAATAATTATGGTTTGTCAGTAGAATTAGAAATGATAGAATCATATATATTATTAATAGAGTATCCAATGTACATATCATGCTATATATGGGTTTACAGTTGATGGTAGATTAATGACTTGTATGTATAGAGTATTTACAAAGGATTATGATGCATAGCCATTTTTATAGCTTTTATTTATGTACATAAATGTATCTCTCTAGTCTCTACTCTTTGCGTTTTATAATTGATTGATTGATTGATTGATTGATTATATTAACAGGTTGATTGTGAGGTTTTATTTTAAGAATATTATGCAGAATTTGGGGTGATTTTTAATGGGGAGATAAACAGGGGAGTCTCCAAAATTTGCAAATAAAAAATGTAAATGATGCAAAAGACAAGTATAGCAAATACACTGTACACACTAGTCAAATCTGACATTAATATTCGGTTACTTGTACAAATATGCATCTTGATGAGGCCCCGCATTGGTTTCAACTGTCAACTAATATAATCGTTATCATATTCCACTTATGCAATTGATTTTATTTTGTTTATAAATTAATTATAAATGTAAATGGATGGTGCTTGATGAGTACAAGTAGTGAGCCAATGGAGAGCTTGCGTTCACGCACAAGTTGAATTGATGTTGAGACCTTCCATTTGCTGACAAATACAATTTACCTAATCTTTTCTTTTTTTTCTTAATATACAAATTAGTATTAGTATTATAGATTTTGAGGCTATATAATGCTCCTACTACTCTTGTGAAAAAACACTACTTGTAATTATAATAGAGTGAAATTGTAATTAATATTAATATAGGATTAAAGAGACTGATCAAATCAAGAAAAAGTTCAGTGAGACACGTAAACCCCACTAATACAAGGCCAAGAAAAGGACGTGGCCCTCTCAGATGCTCCAAAATCTCTTTTTCTTTGGGCTTTGATCTCTATCACCTCCTCTTCTTCTACTTTGTTCCTGTTTTTTTTAATTTAATTATTTAATCATAAATAAATTAATATAATAATAATAATAAATAATAAAAACAAAAACAAGTGGATGGATGGATGGATGGATGGATGGATGAAGAGAGAGAGCCGTGAAGAATCCGAAAGGCTGCGTGAGAGACTCTTCTTTCAACCCCTTCCATCCACTTCTTCTTCTTCTTTGCCTTTCCTTTTCTTATCTTTTCAGATATCAAAAGAATATTAACAATTTTATCCATTCTCTTCTTTATATTCAATTATTGACCTCCTAACTCACTCCTTCTCCTCAACTTTCCCATTTTAAATATCGACCCCCCCTAAATCATCCACTACTTTTATATAATTATTACAAACCCTACATAATCTCGTCTCATCAATGTGAGTGTGACGTGTTTATCATTGAATCATTTCAATACTATTGTTAAACAGTAATGCTATACATTCTATCTACAATCCCACCATTTTCATCCCAACACATGTGGCAGTTGAGGTATCACTTGGTGAGTGGATACACATTAATTGATATTTATTTCTCTTACCTATGTATTCATTTACCAATTAATGTTTATCCACTCACCAAGTGACACCTCAACTGCTGCATGTGTTGGGATGGAAATTGTGGAATTGTAGATGGGATGTTTAGCATTATTGATTGCTAAATAATAACAAATTGACATGTGTCTAAGAGGTTTATCCTGTTAATTACATATATATATATATATATATATATATATATATTATGATTTGTCACACAATCCCTTAATTTTTTTTGCATAGTATAGGTCCGATAATTTGTTACACAATCCAAAACAATACTTATATGTATATATATATATATATATATTATGGTCCACTATAATTTGTTACACATGCAATTCCTAATTAGATTTGTACATATTTTAGGTAGTATAATTTGTTACATAGTCGGTCTTGACTAGAGGAGCATGATATTTATTAATTTATATTACAGTCACTAATCACCCACCAATATAGATCGAGCTCATAAAGAAAGAATGTGGAGATCTACTAGTAGTCTACACCATCAAAATTTGTTTGAATTTGTTTTTGGCGTTTACGAATAAAAAAAATGGAATACTGAATTTTAATGGTGCTTAAGAAGATGCCACGTGACTACTGTTGTCTGAACACGTGTTGATGTTCTGTCTGAACACCCTGGTCATGCATATTTTTTCTTCATTTCGAGAAGAAGAACGTGAGCTGATTAATACTTAATAGAGTGTGCCTACCTTCGTCCACTGTTTGCGATAGGGTGGTCAAGTGGTGGTGGTGGGTGTAACTGTTCATTTTAGACACAACCTTTATTTTTTATAATATAAAGTTAATGATTCAGCATCAAAGTAGTAAACACACGAATGACGAATCCAATAAAAACTAATTAAATAATTTTCCAAGAGTCGTTTTGTAGATAAGGTTTAGATGTTCCGTATCAGACATGTCGTCATTCCGCATTTCTTTAATTAATCAAATCAAATATCTAATCTTCTTTTTTTAAATGGGTATATTTAATTCATTAATTATGTGTCTTAAGACAATTCAAGATTTCATTCTGGCCCAGCCCGAAAATGAATTAAATGGAAGGTTGCACAAGTTAAGGCTTTGAATGTGCAAATTAAAATTTGGACATTTTTGCAAGGTGTTAAGTTGCAGAATTTGACACAAAACCGCCACCACAACAACAACAAAGACATAATTTGACTTTAATTTTGTTCTACTTTGTGTCTTGTTGTGACATGGAACACTTGGAGAGAATCAAACACCGTTTGTTCTAGGAGGGTGTGCAAAAGTCGTCGATCACTTTGCTTTTGTTTTTTCTTTTAATTATATCCATACATTTCATGCTATTTGGAGTAATAATGATCGGATAGATTCAACATTCCATGCTATTTGGAGTACTAACGATCGGATAGATTCAACTTCACTGAATATATATATATATAGTTTTGTATTGCATACGCAGTCATTCAACTCTCATCACATATTATTTTGTCATTTCATTGCTGGATACGAGTGCATATAATCGATCCTAATTTGTAATTCCAAATTTGATAGATTCAAACTGGACGGATGCGAGTGCATTTAATTCCATCCTAGGAAGCATGGATACTCCATTTGATAGAGGTAACTCGTATCTAACTCGTATCCGGTTCAGATACTCTCTGAATACTCCAGGATTTTGATACGTTAAATGGCGTATCCGTTGATTTTTTCACAAGTTTGATTAGAGGATACTTGGGAGATACTTAGGGGATATTTGGAGGATACATTTGGGGTAATATTATAATTATTTTAGTATAAAACGGGGTCAAATTATAATTTCCAAATTTTAGAAATCAAAATGAAATTATAAGGAAATTTTGGTTTTGATTTCATTAATTAACATAGAGAATACCGGGATATTTGAGATTGCAAACATTTCTCTGGATGAATCAGAGTTAGAGGCCGGATTATTTAAATCCTTTAACAATATGAATGATGATAATGAAGTTAATTAGGAATTAAAAATATGTTTTATGAGTTTTTTTTTTGTTTTTTTATTTTTATGCATTATTTGGATTTTGTAATATGTTCGACTTATATAACATGTTTTATTTGGATCATGTAATATGTTTTTATTTTGAATAAATTATCAAATATGTTTTCATATATTATTATTTTAAAAATATAAATATATATTATTTTAATTGACGTATCCTACCTTATCCGTATCATAGTTTTTTAAGATTTACCGTATCTCTGTATCGTACCGTATCTGTGTCCCGTACCGTAACCATATCCGTGCTACATAGATTCCATCAAATACTGACATTTTGGTAATTCCACTACAACAAAATTGACATTATATAGCATGAGATGAATGCTATAATAGATAATAGATAGCATTTAATCTGATGCTATCACAGCCAAAGTTATTAAAAATCTCTAACTAGTTATTGCAATTTATAAATGCTATTGAATTACTTTTTAAAAAGCTATCCCAAGATATACGGTGCACATTTTTCCCTAGATCCCCGTTTCTCCATCTCCATTTGAGGGAAAATTTTGGGGAGAAAATGGAGAAATGAGGGAGGGGTCATCCCCAAATTGAAATGGGGATAGGGATGGAGAGACCCTCCCCCATCCCCATTTTCCCCACTAATATAGTGAAATGGGGATGGGGATGGGGATGGGGATGGAGGGAGGTACCCCATCCCTATTTCCCCTAAAATATTATAAAAATAATTATATATATATATATATATTTATATATATTTTTTTATATTTTGTAATTTATTTTCTTTGACATCATATTGTAATGTATATATATATTTGGCATTATTTTGTAATGTATTTTCTTTTGCACTTATAATGTAATGTTTTTTTTTTTAATTTAATTTATAATTTTTAACCAAATGGAAAAATTGGAGAATTGGGAATTAGGGTAAATGTGGAAAAACGGAGGAAAATTGAGAAAATAAAGAAATGAGGATGGTGGTAGAGAGACCTCCCCCAAAAACTCCCCCATCCCCATTTTCCCCAGATGGGGAAACGAGGGGGATGGGGAAGGGTTTGAAAAATGGGGATGGAAGGACCTATATCCATCCCCATTTCCCCAATGTGCAACCCTATATACAATAGCTTTTTACAAATGCTACGATTGGTTTTCTGTTGCAATATTAAAACGCTATAAAATACAAAAGCTTTTTCTAAACTATAGCTCTTTCTATATGCTATAAAAGCTAGAAATAATATTGTCAATACTGTTATTATTTTGTTATATGAATGGAAATTCAAATTCCATCATATTAATTATGAATTATACAAAAATTACAAGAAAAACAATAGGTGCATAAAAAGATTCAAGTCATTTCATTAATATACCAAAATAATTACATAGTTTGTTATATCATAGTAATAAAATACAATATCCGCATTTACAAAATTCTATGTCTAAAGAAAACAGATAATCCCAAAATCTACAAAAAAAAAAATGGCTAACTGGATTCAACCACCACTTCAACATACTTCCAATGTTGTTGAGTCTTCATATTTACAACCTGGATTTGAGATTTCAAAAGAAGAAATCGCAGTATTAATGAAATAAAAATCATTCATTGTTAATAATATTGGAACATAGAGATCAAATAGTATAAAAAGCAAGACAACCATTAATTGATATTATTTGCTAATACTGCAAGGATAACAATTTTTATATCTTCATTGTACCAAAATGATCTAAATTCTAATATCTCATAAATTAAAATAATTTCAAACAGACATTTAAAAAAAAAAAAATAAAATAAAATAAAAATAAATAAATAAAAAAAACCATATCTGAGAACACCAATCCAAAGTGACATTGTACATGATATAGAGAGGAAAAAAGAACTAGTAAAAATTTTCATTTTGGATATTAAGACATAAAAATGAAATAAAAATAAATAAAAGCAAATTAACTATCAAAGAATCGATCATGCGAGATTATTAAGGAAATTAAAAAGTGTTTTCATAAGTTTTGATATAGAAAATATACAAGAAATAAAAGTAATTGTCGTAAACATACCCATTGATTTTTTTTGTTTGCATTTAAGTAACTAGATTCAAATAGTGAAGATTTGGAATTGAGAGATTTGCACAAGAGAAGATTAATTCTGAGAAAAATGAAAATGATAAATAAATCTGTTAAAGCAAATTAGATTTCATAAATCACAAAGACCCACAAAGAGAAGCATACAGTACGAACATACCATCTTCTGCAAGGAATAAATTAGCAGCCAAATGAAAGAGAAGCAAAAACAAAGAGACCCATTTGCTTCTTGAAGTGTTGTGAGTCACTTTCTTGGTCAAAAATCCTCTTTCTCTCTTTTTCCCTCCTTGTATTCTGTTCTTCACTTCTTTGACAGATAGGGAAAGAGGAGAATATGAGAAGCAAAGAAAATGAAATAAAATTCTGCAGACTCCCATCTTCCTTTTCTCATTATAAAAAAAAAAAAAGCAATAATGCTGAACATTTTACTTAAAATCCCATATTTTTCATCCCATTACATGTAGTACGTGTGAGGTGTCAAATTGTAAATGGATAAATTATTATTATTTTTTCTTTTCAAAAGAATATAATAAGAAAAATACCATTAATTTGATTCCCACTCTAAACTTGAATTGAGTGAATTGATTAGGCGGGACTTTTATTTTCTTCCCACTCAAAACTTTTTATCCCACTATAAATCTAGGTTAGACTTGGGAAATGCAATGGTTATCCGTTATTGTCTAGCATTTTTGAAATGCTAATTATTACTATTATAAAATAATAAAAGAATAAAATGTTACTTGTTAAATACCTACCATAGCATTTTATAACAAAAAGTTATTTTATATGGAAATTTCATAGCTTTTTTAAAAGTATGCTATTAAGCAATGCTATGAAAAGTGAAATTTGTTGTAGTGTAAGTAAGGGATGCCATTAATTTATTTAAGATATCTTTTAGAAATCAATTTTTTCTTTTATTTTTCAAAATGAATAATTATAATTAGTGTTTGTATATATGTATAGCATATCTCTCTTTCTATAATATATATATCTCGAATATATATATATATACATACAATTTTTCTATTGTCAGTTCGTTCTAATATAAAATATATTAAGACGATGAATGTAGACCATTAGATTTACATACTTTGACTCAAATTGTATGCACTTGTCAAAACTTTTCCATAATTTATAGTCCATATTTTTCGCCTTGATATATTTTATATCGGGACGAACTGACAATAGAAAGACTGTATATATATATTTTTTCTTTTTTGAGAAATAATTGATTTCCAAAAAACATATAAAATAAATTATTGTCATCCCTTTATTTACAAAAATGTCATTTATTGGATGGAATTATATATAATTGGATATAATGGTTACTAGTGTCACACAGTTCATCAAAAATAGTCATTTTGAAACCAATTCCTAATATAATGACCATTTTGATGATATGTCATCAAATTAATGACCACCGGAGTAATTATCCCTTACAAATAATAAAAAATGTTTTCTTGTTTTGATTATCATATTAATTGTTTGATTATTCTTAACAAATTACGTTTATTAGAATCACAATCAAGAATACGTGTAAAGATTCAGAGATTGAATCTAAAGCAAAGATCTAAACTAAGAAAATTGAAAACAAAGAAAGATTCCATGAAAGCTATTTGAGAGAGAAAACTAAGTTCTCTGTATTTCATTAATTGAATTTTTACAAAGTGAAGAGAGCTTTCTTATATAGCTCTTTCTTACAAGGTCTAAGTGTATCTCCAATGCAAGCGTGGCTTGTGATAAAAAAGATTTTCATGTAGGATTAATAGACATTGTGTTAAAAAATATTTCTCCAATGTAACCGTGAATATTCAACCTCAAGCTGACGTGGTAAAATAAATATTAGACATTGTCAACATGACCGTATACTTTCGTACAGTCGGTTGCACAACTATTTTTTTGGTTGACTCAGTAAGTATTTAAAACTGACATTAATTTTTCATCTATTTTTGGTAAGGAAATAAAATAAAATAAGATCAAAAAATAGGAAAAAAAAATGGACGTGTCATTAAAAAAATAGACGGAAGCATTGGAGACCAAATTTTGAGTTGATTTTCTATCAAACCTATTTGTATGTCATATAGGAAACAAGTCTCTTAACATTGTTGTCATGTCAACGATTATTCGTATGTAAACCATTTTTGCATAGGAGATGCTCTAACTGATCTCCGTAAATTACGGAAGCCAAAAACGCATGAGCACAAGCTGAGCTCTGCCACCTCATATTCTTGAAATAGGATTGAGGTTTCTCGCAAAAACTCTAAAACAGATCCTGACATTTCTCGCCAGGAATTCTAAAAGAGAAAATCAGATGCTGCTGGTCTATTTGCAAGCACATGATAAGAGTCATACCATCAACTTCCTTTAACGGGAAATGATAGCATAGTGACTGCATAGCTGGCTGATTGTGCTGAAACATTTGTTCTGTTGTTTTGCACTGAAGAACCAGTTTTAATATTAACCTTAACAATACGATCAGCTGATATATCCATCAAAAAACTATATCAATAATTTATTAAAACTTACAAGTACGGTTTGAAATACTACTACATGTGATAAATATTTACAACTACCGATGCTTAAACCATGGTGATGGATCCAACACCAAGACAAAAGGCATTGGTTCAAATCCAACTCCTTTAGGCTTTAACTAATATAATAAACATTTTTTTTCTTCTTATGTTTCGTATGTCGTTGCCGGTTATGTAATGAAAAAGTTGGGTCTCTATTCAAATCTCTAATGTCACCCCCAATTATTCTCTCTACACCTACTCCTTTGAATAACCCATGTCAAATTAATAAAATAAAAAATAAAAAAATTGTGATATTAGAGTCTATATCACTCGCATATATGCATGTGTATAGTGGGCGTGAATCACGCCGTTTGTTTACTGTTGACCAAAAGAGTGGAATTTGGAAATGATATTCATATAAGGGTTGATGGGCTACCAGCCTACCAAATTAAAACCAAATATCCGTTTCAGTTTATTTATTATTTATTATTATTTTATTTATTTATTTATTTATTATACAATAATTGTCGGGACCGGTGAGATTAGGCTCTACTAGCACAGTCTGAATTGCAGCTCCCACAAACGGGGAGAGAGCACCCACACTTTGGTGGGACATATTCATATATATATACACGGTTCCGTTCCTATCAGGACATCCTTATATAACTTTATCAGGATATTGAATGTGAACCACGAGTAACTCACATTCAATGTCCTTATATATATAATTCTATCAGAACATTCTTATAGGAAAATTTCCGTATATATATAAACCAAGGCAAGACTTGAACCTTGGTGGTGGAGCATCCTAGGGAGACTCCAAACCACCAAGGCAAGTGGCCATTGGTCGTTTCAGTTTTATTTAATGTATGAATGAGTTGGTCCAATTTAGAATAAGCCTACACGTAGTTAATTAATATTATTAAGAGAATGCTAAATAAGCTCACATTTTTTGACTATATATTACAGTTGGAGGATGCTTCAATTCATTTTGAAAGAAAATCATTATGTGTGAGCTATAGATTGAATTATTGATCAAATGGAGAGTTGTCTGTGGGATATGTCGTCGGGTTGAAACATGACAATTAGACAATTCCAACAAGAATCAGCATTTTTATTAATCTAATGTCACAAGTTGCTATAGCCTCTATCTATTAGGTTACTAGATAATACCTGTTAATATTAATTAAATGTTTGATTCCCATCATCTGCTCGTTGCAGTATAAAAAACCATACCTTGAGGAGACATTTAAGAAAATTAAAGAATCTGCACATGCATATGCTCCCCTAGTCCCCCATTGACTTGGTGACCAATTATTTTTTTTTTGAAATTGTAAGTTATTGTTGTTCCAACAAGAGCTGCAGTTGTTGAATGTTGATATTTTACAAGGTTGAATTTCTTATTGCCTGTTGTATTTGCCTTGTTATGCGGTTACTTTCATTATTTTGCCTTAATCAATCACTCGTGTGTAATTATTGTTAACATGATTATTTCTGGTAGCTTACGTCCTTTGTAGGCTTTCACGTTCAAAAAGTCAAAACAACTTGTGAATTGTGATAAATAAAAAGGAAAACCAAGTTGAATTCGGAAATTGGACTTGGGATACTGCATTAAAAAATGAAACATGGAAAGTTTGACATCTACAGTAAACTACTTTTACCTTGCACACAGTTTTTTGGGATCTTCACGTGAAATCAAGTCAAAATTGGGATACTGCATTAAAAAATGAAGCATGATGTACACCTGTACTGCCCAATTGCCCAAATTTACTTGTCTGATCACTGATGTCTCTGCTCTCCAGACAAGACAACCCATGTACACAACTGTAAAACTGTGTGTCACGAGTCCCAAACTGAGTACATGTGGTTGTATATTATTAGTTTGTACGGTGTGTTCACGGTTGTATAATACGGAAAACAGAAAAATAAAGTACAGAATCTGGTCAATTTTTTGGGCAACAAGTATACATGTATATACGGTGTTGTATTGGACGACCGAATCGTAAGATTATGTGGAAAGTGCATAATAAAAGTCGTCGAAATTCCATATAAGCAGCGTATCGTTGAGTTGAAAAGTAGAAAAAAGATAGAATAGGTACTTTGTGTCTTGTGAGCCTTGCTTTCCAAGTTTCTTCGTTTGCAATGAAGACATATGACCGCGTACCACGTCATTGCTGAGTGTTGTTGTCTTCATTTAAAAATAGATACACGAATGTCAACAGTTGTCATCATTAACGGCCTTCCTTGGCCCCCACCATCTTCTCTTCCTTATATTTACACCATCAGTTTCTCTTCCTCTCTCTAATTCTCATTTTCAACTTCTTCTTCAACAACAAAAACACCTTCTTCTGTTTGTATTCTATCAGACAGAGAGAAAAATTAAAAATTCAAAACTTTCTTCCAAAACTCTGCAACTGGAATCGATTCAAGAAATGGGTACCTGTTTGTCATCAGACAGGAGGGAGTGTCAGTCCTCCACCGCAAAGGTCATCACTTTGAAAGGAGACCTCCATGAATACAACGTCCCTGTTTTCGTCTCTCAGGTTCTCCAAGCCGAGTCCATAACCTCTTCCAATTGTTTTCTCTGCAACTCCGATGGTTTATTGTACGACGATTACATTCCGGCTCTGGCTTTCGACGACGAGCTCCAGCAAGATCAGATCTACTTCCTTCTTCCAACCTCCAAGCTCCAGTACCGGCTCTCGGCCTCGGACATGGCGGCCCTTGCCGTCAAAGCCAGTGTAGCCCTCCAAACCGCCGCCAAAAAGGGCAGCTGCCGGGGTAAAAAGGCTAGAATCTCTCCGGTTTTGCCGGTGGAGAAGAGTAGGATAAGTTTGGAAGGTTTGAAAGCAAAGAGTTTTGAACAGAAACCAGTTTCAGGTCCTAATATTAGCATGTCAAGATCTGGGTCCGTTAGAAAATTACAGAGATACACATCTAGACGCGCTAAATTGGCTGTTCGATCTTTTAGACTCAGACTATCCACCATTTACGAAGGCATCGTTGTGTAGATTCTTTTATTATTCTCTTAAACAGAGTCGGTCATCGCCAAAAACAAAAACAAACTGAAGATATTAATGTTATGTTTCTTGTATTGGTCTTTTTGTAACATTGTATTTCTGTAAAAAAAAAAAAGCAAGAGAGATTGCATAAATTTGATGTTAAATCACTTTGTTAATAACTAAATATTATGTGGGTTTAAACTTCAATCCATTAATTGTTGTTAACTAACTTGTTTCTGGTTTTTGTTTTCTTTATATATATATATGTAATATCATATCTGCTTCATTAATGGAGAAGTTGATAAATTTATATATGCATTAGAATATTAGGAAGACTTTTCAAAAATCAATATAATTTGGCAGAATATAGTTTTGAGAGTGATTAATTAGGTTATTATTAAAAAAAGAAAAAAAAAATTGTAAACCGGTTTCGACAAGAAAAGCGTGTGACAATCTGATAAAATAATCGGAAAAGAAGACTTTGAAAATTAGCAACCAAAATGGTAACACATAATTCATAATTGCCTTGCCGGCACCTATGAATTGACAGACAATCCAAGCGTGTATGTATGTTGTTTACAGCTCCATATATTACAACCGGAAAAAATAAATTCACATGATGAGACTGACGTTTCATTGTTCGTATTCATACATCCAACATATTATCCAGTTACATATTCATGTCAATTTTACAATCAATACAAAACGTTGTTTGCACTTTTCAGCTTCTGGGGTTTGGCGGCTTGTCCTCGTTAGTCAAACTTTTGTGAAGTTGCTAACTAAATTCCTCGAAGGAGCTGCTAGGTACATTGCGGTACATATACGTTGCTTGCTGCTTCATGAGTCATGACTATACTACAATAATCTCGTGTTCTCTTCATCTCATGTTACTTTCACAAAGAGAAAAAATGGTCCCGATCAATACATAATCTGAGGCTGATATAGTTTGTTTTGATTTAATTTCTGAATAGTATATACACGTTCACGAAGAAATTAGTGATAGATAATCGAAAGATAAAATCAAAATGCATTGGATTGTGGACTTTAACGCCCCGTCCTGTATCGTTTTATAAACCCATTTTCGTTTTCATTTTCCAAATCCAATTTCGAATACACATTTGTTACCCTTTTCTATTTTGTTTTCCATTTTATTTTCAAAACAAAAACAAAAACAACAAAGGGTGTTAAAAGTGAAAATTTTCCATACCACCTTTTTGATGTTTTTTATTTTGTTTTTTGTTTTGTTTTTCATTCTAAATAAAAAACTCATTTTTTTTTTTTCCTTTTTTTCTTCTACCACATCAGACTTTACTGACTATTCTTCTTTCTTCTTCCTCTCGCCGATCCGGTCTTCTTCCTTCTTCCTTCTTCTTTTGCACTCTTTTCCTCGCCGATCTACTGTTCTTTCTCGCCGATCTACTCTTCTTCCTTTCATTGCCTTCTTCTTCTTCTTCTTCGGTTCTTCTTCCTTTGTCTGCGTCTTCTTTCTTCCTTCGTCTGCGTCTTCTTTCTTCCTGCTGCCTCTTCTTTCTTCATCTACGTATTTTTCTTTTCCTTTTTTGTGGATTTATTTATTTTTGTGGAATTTGATTGATGATGAGGATCTGGATTGATGATTTATTTTTATTTTTTGTGAGGAATTTGATAAAAACGAATTGATTTTGGCCGGTAAATAAAATGAATTTATTTATTTTGGATTTTCAAAAAATAAAATAAAATAAAAATTCAACTCACTAATTTTGGCCTGTAAAATGATACCAGACGTGTTTTTTATGTTTTCATATTCGAAATCTAACTTCCAGGATATACTACCAGACACGTATTTGGATTTCAAAACTGAAACCAAAAATACTGTTTTCATTTTCGTTCTTATTTTCGAAAAGCAAAAACAGTTTTGAAAAACGTTACATGACGCGCCATAAGATATCATTAATTGGCATGTATTTTATTTCAAACCCAGCAACATCAATCACAGTTAAGTCATAATCAACCATTTAATCAGTAGAATTTTTTATTTAAGTTTGGGAAATGTGTATTATTGATGAATGATTATTGTAGGAGAGGGCGGTTACCGAACACCCAAAAATGTCAATAAAGTCTTTGAAATTTTAGTCTTCGAAAAAATATTTAGATGCTTTGATAAATTCAAGGTCTTATATTGTACAATTGTGTACGGGTTAATTTTAGAAATCAAATGTTATAATCCGTTTAGGTTGGATTGTTTGACCTTTTCTTATATAGAAATTAATTACAATTGGATAAAGTAAGACCTGATTTTATTATTTCATTTACTCGACCTTCAAAATTTTCAACGTTATCTTAACACATATCATATATGTATAAATAATTACGTAATAGATTGTCAATTATTATTCTTTCAACTCTATGTTTATGTAGGGATCTTTTCATTTTAATATGATAAAATATATAGAAAGTACATTAAATGACGAATTTGATGACTTGTTCAAGTTAGAATACTTTTAAGATTCCCATATTAAATTTTTTTAAATATGGTGAAAATAGAAACTATCCAAAAATTAAGGAGGTTTATCGTTTTTAGTCAGAATTAATATTTTGATTGTTTTTGTTAAACAATCCACTTTTAGGACAAAAATACCCTTTATTCAGAAATTATTAAAAAAATCAAATGAAATTATTATTTTTATTCTTCACCTCTTCTCGCTCTCGTTTTCTCCGTAACATTTTCTTTTCTTCTTTATCTCTCTTTCTTCTTTGTCTCTTCAATCTCTTCTTTCTCTCTCTCTCCGCCAGATCTCACGCCTCTCTCCTCTCTCCACCATAATTTTTTTTTTTACAACCCAAATCTCCTCTCAAGATCTTCTCTCTCAAGCTTCTCTCCTCTTTAATCCAAATACAATATTTTTTAAAAAAATTCAGTTTTACTTTTTTATTTTGAAATTTTTTCAGATTTTAAAACGTTTGGATCTGTGTGTTAGTTATTATTTTTAAGGGTGGTTGTGCTTAAGTTTAGGTATTGTTTGTTTTAAAAAAATTCATATTTTGGTTTGTTTAAAAAGATTTTCAGATTTTTTTTTAAAAAAAAATTAGTTTTTTTTTTTTTATATATATTTTTTATGTTGAAAAATTTCAAGATTTAAAAAAAAATTCAGATTTTTCCAGATTAAACACACCAATGGAAAACAAATTAAACACACTAAGACAAAAACGACTAAACACACCAGGCAAAATGAATTAAACACACCAGGGTAAAATCAATTAAACACACCAGGATAAAACTCATTAAACACACCAGACAAAACGATTAAACACACAAAGGCAAAACGAATTAAACACACCAGACAACCTAATTAAACACACATTGTGTGTTTAGTCCTTTTTGCTTAGTGTGTTGTAGTCATTTTTGCTTGATGTGTTTAGTCGTTTTTGCCTAGTGTGTTTAATTCCTTTTTTGTCTGGTGTGTTTAATCGTTTTTGTCTGGTGTGTTTAGTCGTTTTTGCCTGGTGTGCTTAATCTTTTTTACCTGGTGTGTTTAATTACTTTTTGCCTAGTATGTTTAGTCGTTTTTACCTGGTGTGTTTAATTCCTTTTTGTCTGGTGTATTTAGTCATTTTTACCTGTTGTGTTTAGTCGTTTTTACCTGTTGTGTTTAGTCGATTTCCTGATCTTGTTTTATTTAAAAATTCTAGAATTTTGTAAAAAAACTTCAAAGGCATTTTTCTATATTTCGTTTTTTTTTTTCAAAATTCTTAAATGTGGTTGTTGTTTTTATAAATGAAATTTTTTAGATCATGTTTGAATTTTTTTTTCTTTCCAGATTTTATTCAATTAAACACACTAGGTCATCGATTAAACATATCAGGCAAAAAAGACTAAACAAATCAGGTAAAAAGGACTTAAACACACCAGACAAAAAAGGAACTAAACACACCTGACAAAAAGAAATTAAACACACCACGCAAAAAGAACTAAGCACACCAGACAAAAACGATTAAACACACCAGACAAAAAAGGAACTAAACACACCAGACAAAAAAGACTAAACACACCAGACAAAAAGGAATTAAATACACCAGACAAAAAAGACTAAACACACCAAACAAAAAGGACTTAAACACACCAGACAAAAAAGACTAAACACACCAGGAAAAAACGACTAAACACACCAGATGTGTTTAATTAGGTTGCCTGGTGTGTTTAATTCGTTTTGCCTTGGTGTGTTTAATCGTTTTGTCTGGTGTGTTTAATGAGTTTTATCCTGGTGTGTTGAATTGTTTTTACCCTTGTGTGTTTAATTCATTTTGCCTGGTGTGTTTAATTTGTTTGTCTGTTGTGTTTAATCATTTTTTCTTGGTGTGTTTAGTCGTTTTTGCCTTGATGTGTTTAATTCGCTTCTATTGGTGTGTTTAATCTGGAAAAATCTGGAAAGTTTTTAAAATCTTAAAAAATTTCAACATAAAAAAAACCTAATTTTTTTTAAAAAAAATCTGAATTTTTTTTAAACTAACAATACCCAAACTTAAGTACAACCACACTTAAAATCAATAACTAATATACAAATCTACCAAATCTGAAAATTTTAGTTTTTATAAAATCTGAAAATGTTTAAAATATATGGAAAAATAAGAGAAAGAGAAAGAGAAGGAGAAGAAGAAGAAGAAGAAGAAGAAGAGAAAGTGAGAAAGACGGAAGAGAGAAGAGGAGAGAAAGAGAGAAGAAGAAGAAGGCGTGAGATGTGAGAGAAAGAGGAAAAAAAAATATTCTGCACAAATGAGAGAAAAAATGAGAGAGAAGAAGTATTTAAAAATAAGGAGGGGCAATTATGTCTTTATGGTGGATTTTTTGATAAATATAATAGGTTTACTAATTCTGACTAAAAACAATAAAGATCCTTAATTTTTCGTAAAAAAGGGGTATTTCCTCTTTTAAATATTATCATTTGTAATTACTACATCCCATATTTTATCAAATATGTTCTTTATAAATTAACTGATAAATACTATAAATAATAAAATTATAAAATAATTAATAAAAATGAAAAACAAAGGAGAAGACTCCTACTTCCAAGCCCAAGCGTCATCACTGACTCAATGGTCGAATATCATTATTGATTGGATTTGATTTTTTTTTTTTTTTTTTTTTTTTTTTCTTTTCACATCACAGTACTTCTTCGATGGACATGCAATAAAAGTATCTTCTAACCTTAATGATTAAAGAAATGTATTTAAAGAAGCATCGACGTAATTGAGTGCGTAATTTGATTAATTTCTAAAGATTTAAACAAAAATAAAAAGCAAACATTCTAGAGTTTTTTTTATTTTTATTTTTATTTTATTTTTTTATTTTTTTATTAATTAACTGGAAATAATAACTATTTTTTTTTTCAATTAACTGCATGTGGTATTTAAAAATAGTTAATATTATGATCAAAATATAAATTTTATGTTTGTTAAAATCTTAAAAATAATAAATATTGTTATAATAATAATACATAGGGTATATTTATAATTATTTTAATAATATATTAGCTTTAATTAAGGGTGATGTTAAAATTTTGAAAATAATACCTCTATAGCTATACGGTGATTAGAGGAGTGTAAGTATCGTTACTCTATTAGTATATGGTGAACATTTCTTAGTAGTACAATTAATGTGTCAAATGGATAACAGAGAGTCTTATTGGACTGAGACTGGATTAGGGAAAGCCCGTTTGTTTCTATGGCTCGACAGTGAAAGCCCACCCAGTTTGGGCCTACAAGTCCACAGCATTGCTGGTCATTGATTGACTGACTCACTTATTTGTGTGTGTATATATATATACATACAGAAATTTTCCTATAAAGATAAACTGATATAATTATATAAGGACATTGAATGTGAACCACTCGTTTTACATACTTTGACTTGGTATGTATGCACTTGTCAAATCACTTTTATAAACGAGTGAATCACATTCAATATCTTGATAAAGTTATATAAGGATGTCCCGATAAAAACGGGATCGTATATATATTTATTTAGCAGTTGAATGGATTTGGAGGAAAGAAATTGGTGTAATTAGTTAAAAGGTGTTGAATCTGGGGAATACGTAATTGGAGATTAAAAGTGAAATGATGCATTTCTTTTTAAGAGTTAAATCAACTTAACTTTTTAAATAAAAAATTAGTATAATAATACTGAGAATGGGTAGCAGCTATTAGCTACATATGTGATATAATGTGAATGTAATAATATTTTTATGCCCCCACAGGTTTCCCACTAATTGTAACTTAAATACGTGGTATGTTTTGAATTCCTCAATCTTTAACAGCATAAACTGTTGTTGTCCCCTTGCCCCTACTTTTTATTTCACTGTCATTCTCACATAATGACATAATACAGCTTGTTCAATCTCTTAATTGTTTTAATCGCATCTTTTTACTTGATTGATTGATATGCTAACTCCACCGTCTAATTAACATTAATTATTTGATTATCAATGGCAAATTGTGTGTGTATATCTAAACAAAAGGATAAGCTTCATCGTCCACTAATCATGGGACACATGCAGGTGATTAATATTAGTTTTTTTATTTTTTTTTCTTTTCCTCATAATGATATGTATAAAGTATATATGATCAAGGGGTGATTAAAAATCTAAGATATTTTGTAATGGAATAATGGAAAGGAAAGGCAAATGTCAATAAAGCTATTTCCTTCTTTAAAATTTCCAAAGTGCTTTTGTTTATATAATAATAAATTTAGGGTGATAAGCAATTGTAACCAAACTACCATATTGGAAAAAAGATTTACACAGGCAAGGGATTACCCTAATTGAAAACTTGTAATATAATTTAATTGGGGTATGATATGACCTCGATTGACCCACCAAAGCTTTATATAAAGAAAAATATATGTGTCGGATGATCTTTTTATTTTGTTTTCTTCCTGGACGAAGTCGACACAAGTTGTTTCATGTTTTTTTTTTTTTTTTTCTTTCCCCTTGAAAGATTGTCCATATAGGAAATCAAAACCTTCACTTAACAAAATTTATACGTAGACGAATTTAATAATGGGTGCTTATTCATTTGTGAGAAATGAATTAGAGGTGGTGGTGGGTGGTGATAAAAAAATAAAAAATAAATAAAAAAATAAAAAGTGGTAGGGAAGAGATGGAATATATTGAATAATGAGGATGGAAAAAGCAATGAAAGCGTGCAAAAACCTAGTTCTCTCTTAATCAATAGTGTGGGCCACAAAAGCTTTTGAAATCATTTCAACAAGGATGATGCCTCTGTTTCTGTCTTTGTTTTTGTTTTTGCTTTCTCTACTGCTTATAATTATTCCATTATTCATCATCACTATTATATTTATATATATGCTTTAGGTTTCGTTTTATTTAATTAAAAAAATTGTCTAAAAGCCTTGTTTATAGGACATCTAATTATTCTTTCGTCTTTTTCATAGCTTAGCTAACCACTACTTATTATATTATTTTTAAACTTATAAATAATCAATTTATGTGATCAAACAAAAATCTTACTACTGTAATTGTATAGAATTCATCATTTACGAGATATTTTTCGAAAATAAATATGTTTGTCAAGATTGCCTAGCTCTAGCTTAATTAGTGATGATGATAATGGAAGAATATTCTCTGGTCTGAATTACAAGAAAGGTGATGCTACTTTTATAAACCCAAGCTACAAAGCAGAGAGAGAGAGAGATAGATTTTGATTATTATTAACATGTCACCCTTTACCTATGACAAAGAAAAAGAGGAAAATCAATTCGATCTTGAAAACGTGGGTGCGAAGTTTGAAGGATGGACTTCATGTTCTTCTTCAATAGATATATAATTATGGTATGTATACAAAGTCAATAGATGATGGCTGATGGAGTGGAATAGAATTGAAGTACTAGTAGTTTTAGATATTGGTAAAGTAAATTAAATAGTTTGAAATATTATTAGTTAATAAAGTTTACACGCAAGATGTACTTACTAATGATGATTAATTAAATTAATCCCCATATATAATATATAATATACTTACTGACTGATGAGGGAATGAGAGATGAGAATGGTATAGGGAGAGGGAGGTTGGTGTGTTGGTGATCTTGGAATGGAAAAAAAAGGTAAAAGAGACAGAGAGGACTGATCGGGTCTAATCATTGCCTCGTGCATGCTCATGCATTCCTGTAATCCTGTTTGTATTCCTGTATCTCTGTAGCCCACCCACACCCACACCCACACCCACACCCACACGCTTTTTCATTTTCAACCTTTCCAATCTCTCTCTTTCTCACCCCAATCAGATCATTTCATTGTTCCTCCCACTTGTATATATAATTCACTTAAATCATGAATCACTACACATATATACCAACCCTTATATTAGCAACAAGGAAGTAATTATATTTTTGCAATCATAATATATATATATATATATATATACATATAAACACTAGAAAATTTTCCACACATTTATTATAATACTTATGTGTTATAAGATTATATGAGGTTGTAAAAAAGATAAGATAAGGAGAGGATCTAAATCCTAAAAAAACACGAGAGAAGTAATACGTATGTATAGATAGAACGTAAAGAAGAGTATAGTTGAGTATGAGAAAGAATAGAAAGGATCATGATCCTCTGTTATGCTCATCTTTTTAATGATCTAAAACACTTGAGAATATGATTTTGTATTTAAATGAAATAAATAAAAGAAATAAATGACGGCCGTTGATTACATATGTCAACAAATCTATGTAGGACAAGACAAAAATCAGCTCAGCGAAGATCCAAATTTGAATAGAAAACTATACACGTCCAAAGTATGGAGCCCGCAGACCCTCGTGGGCAGAATTATTGCTCACCATTCCTGGCCCTACACTCATTTCTCACCACCTTTCTCCTTTTTCATTCTCTTCTTCTACTACTACCACTTTGCCTATTTATACACTTGCTCTCCTTCTTCTTTCTTCAAAATTTTCATTCAATTTCTTCAATTCACTTCATAAACATCATCATGAGGACCATGATAGATTTGGGCAGCCAAAGAGGTGCTGGCATTCACATAATAAGCACGGCAACCTCCGTTGACTGCGCCCGAGAAGTCCGCTTTCGACGCTCCTTTCGCTCTTTGGTTGAGTGCATGGTCCCTTGCTGCGGCTTCCAACCCTCCTCCCACCACTCACTCTCCTCAGACACCGACTCTTCTTCTTCATCTTCTTCCACTTCCACCACCATTACAGGCACCTTCTTCGGCTACCGCAAAGGCCGAGTCAGCTTCTGCCTCCAGGACCACACCCGCACCTCCCCTATCCTCCTCCTCGAGTTCGCAGTCCCCACCGCCTACCTCGCCAGAGAGATGCAGTACGGTCTCCTCCGTATAGCCCTTGAGTGTGACCCCACCAAGCACAGGTTCAGCTCTTGCTCTCTCTTCGACGTCCCCGTCTGGTCCATGTATTGCAACGGAAGGAAGGTAGGGTTTGCCATACGCCGCCAGATGACCGCCAGTGACGCCGCTGTCCTCAAGCTCATGCAGTCCGTTTCCGTCGGGGCAGGCGTGTTGCCGGTGGCTCCTAAATCGGATGAAGGTGACCTATTGTATTTAAGAGCGAGTTTTGAACGAGTGATTGGGTCGGTTGACTCAGAGTCATTTCACATGATAAACCCAGTTGGGAGTTCAGGACAGGAACTCAGTATTTTTCTACTAAGATCATGATAACGTGTATTTATTTACGTAGTTGGATTGTATTAATACAGTTCTGTAACCGGCCAATATTATGTCCCAATCCTGTACTAGGTTAAATATATATATATATATATATCTATAATTTATATATATTTTTCTTGCTTCTTCAATCAGTTGACATATATATATATATATATATATATATGTATATCAAAGTGTATATATATATAGCTAGTTTCGATATCAAACACTGAGAAAACTTGTTTCAATATAATTTTCAAGTAAATAGATAGCTAATTAAATAATCAGGTAATTAACATATATACATAGAGAAAATTAAATAAATTTGCTATATATAACATGGAAATCCATGAAACAATACTAATATATATTGTGTTAGTATAGTTGGATCAACTAACAAATTATTCAAGCTATCGTTTTTCTATATGTTTTATTTATTTTTTTTTTTTGACAAAATGTCAAAATATAAAATATATATGACTACAGCGCGCAATACTAATATTTTTGTCTACATACCAATATATATATATATATATATTTCAAATGGAAGATGAAATGTTATAGCTTGAAGCAGTACCACTTTTTGTGTAAGAAAAAGTCATTCCAAACACAAAGAATAAGTAGAAAATTGTCTAGAAATGAGTAGAAATTAACTTGTAATTGTTTTTTTTTTTTTTTTTTTAAATAATGAAAATAAATATATTTGTAAGAATATAATATAAAGATTAGGTCATTGATGATTTAGTAGTAGCAGTAGCGAAGAATAGAGAGCATTAAATCGTGATCTGATTTGTTAACTATATATGTTGCATGATTGCAGCAGTGGAAGACAAATGATGGATTGTCGGAAAGTTGAGCATGAAAATTAGTATGACGATGGTGCAAAATGATGAATTAATTTCAGGTGATATGGACGGTCACAGCATATAATTAATTAATTGATATAAAAGTATATAGGGTGGTCCAAGAGTTGACCCTTGTTTTGCATTTTAGTGGGTTAGAAAACAAAACTGAAAATGAACAAACAGGCCGTGTCTATCTTCAACTTTGTGGCCTATATATAAGATTTTTAGCTGAGCTGTCCCGTTCGTGCATCAAATATATACTAGTATTCTCGGCTTCTTCTTCCCAGCTCTATTGTGCAAAAAAGAATCATCATCAGTTGGTGATGGTAATGTGTTTGACCATTGACCCAACGCATATCTAGAACAATTATTGGTTAATTATTACAAGAGGAGAGTATGTATATGTAGATTGTAGATGTATGGTGGTGAGGTGAGTTCCAGCAAAGGTGAGATTGATTGGTGTTGTTAGCACATATAATTATATGTATATGAGGTGGATAAGATTGATAGATATGGACATGCATGCACACGAGTGGCCTCTCTATTTTATCCAACACGATGGCTCCACAACCACCTCCCCTCCTCCTTCTGCTTTCTAATCCTGTAATCTTTGAAACGACTTCTTTTGGTTGCTTGCTAATGTTTAACTCAACACTCAGGTAAATTGGATCAACATGATTGAGAGATATTAAAACATTCTCTATAGTCTATACAACATATATATGATGTGGCAAATGGCAATCAATCACGTACCCTCTAATTAAGTTGGTCTGAATTATTATACTGATCATAGCAGATTGGTTATAAGTCACTTATGAATATCTGAAAACTGCATGCACAATTGCACATATGTGGGCTGGGCTGGGCTGGGTTGGTGAACCCGTATGTACCGAAACCACAGACAGTTCCAAAGATGAAGAATGCAAGCATGTGATGACTGGTCCAAGTCCTATAGCACCAATATATCAAGGACCACTCCCTGCTCTACATCTTTGCCTTTCAATTCCTCTCCCAACTTTCTTTCCATTATTTATTGCCAACCATCTTCCAAAAAGAAAACGTTCTCGCCACGACACTCTTGCGTTTACTCTAGTAAAACATGTTGTATGAGATGTGATAGGATGATGTAGCTACTAGCTAGGATTGTAAGAATTTAAGAAATTATCACACATGATATATATATGATGACTTTTAATTGATCTTATAACAGTATTGGTCAGACCTTTAATTGAGAGTATATACAAGTTTTTATAGCCAAATTATTATTATTATTATTGTTTTTCTAGTTCCATGTACGATTGATTCAAGTTAAATATGGGATGAATAAATAGAGCATATATAAAACAAGAAATAAAGAGCTTCACCTAGCTACTTGAACTTGCCAAATAATTCCTTGATTAAATGAACCACAACCACTTGTCACTTGTGGGTTTGAAGGTTATTGTGGTCCACAAATCAGAAGATTTGTCTGAAATCTTAAGAGATAACCGCCCATATATATTAATGGGCCTTTAAAATATCTGAACCTTTCAAGTCCAACTACCCAAATCAAAAACATTCATGTAGTTGTACTAGTTATAGCTAGCTTTGCTTTGCTAACCACTCATCAACCCTGTAAATGTCTTCACTCAAGTACTCCTCCAGTGTACCATTTATGATTTGCCAAAACAGAACAATTGATTGAAAGAGACCCTCCCACCTTGTCTTACACAGCTTGGATCTTTTTTCTTCTTCTATATATCATGATTCATCATCATTTGATTGTTAGTGCTTCTAATGATCATAATTTGTTATCACCCACGTACGTAATTCCTCATAATCACAATACTTTCTTCTAATAGTTATAACTATACAGTATGTCTGTAAGTCAGTATTTTGGTGCATTTGGCAACCCCGCGAATCAGTAATTAATTAATCAATTGTATAATTAGTCAGTGATCTCGTTTCCTGCTTCTTGCTTCATAAGTTAATTAATTAGAGTAAGGTAGTAAATTAAAATCTGACCACCTTGAGAAGAGCAAAGCAAATATATATAATATATATCTATATCTAATTGAAAACAAAAAACTAATAAGAGGAAAACAAGTATCAGCATTTGGCAGTCCAATGCATATTACTGGGGTTTCAGTGATCACAAAACTTCTCCGTATTCACTCTTGAAAATTAAAATTACTTAAGGTTTACAAATGATGTGAAGATTTTCTCTAACAAATTAAAAGAGTCTTGTAATTATTTGATTTCATTAGAGGTAATTAAGTTGACTGACATGTGCTAGGCTGCTAGCTATTTGGTGTTTTGTTTTTCAATGAAATGATATAGTGAGATTGTGAGAACATGGACGTGGACTTGGAGAAGACATCATCGGATCTAGTTGTATATATTTAATAGATCTTGGAGGTCCCCCACCCCACAAGCCAGCATTTATTGTTCCAGCTAATAGCTATATATTCATCTATATATAGCTTATAAATTCCTTATTGTACGCAATTTGGTTAATAATTTTGACAAAACCAACCAAGTTATTTCTCTTATTCAACTATTCAAGTAAACAGTTACTTTGAGAATAATCAACAATAATGTAAGCATAGCATAGCAATATATAGTATATGAATGGCCAAGTGTTGTTTGGTAAACAAACATAAATGATATTGATATATACACCAGCCAACCAACCAACCAACACTTGTTGTACTAGTACTACTACTCCTACTAATAATAAGTAAATTAAATTCTTGATAAGCTAGTGATGCAATGTTTGCATGCGTGAAGTTTTTATTAATGGAGAGAATGAGATATCAATATATAAGCTAGCTAGAAAATCTTACATGCAACCAGTCCAATACACCCTAATCAATAGGTGCATGCCATGTGGCATGGATAACTCATTTGCACCGAGAGAATGAGATAGCTAGAACAATAAAAAAAAACACATACCTGCTCCTTTTTCTAGCAAAAGTTGTAATCATAACCGTTTACTTTCCCTCCACCTAATCTAATGAGATGAGACACTCTGTTTTCTTTATTTAATTAATAATTAATAATTAATATTAATACTCATGAATCATGATAATTAATATTATGATTTAGGGAGACAGTAACAGATGCTCTTTTCTTATGACTCATAATTGCTGTTTTTAATGCCCCATTCAACCCCTTCTTGGTGGGTTGTCCCCACTCCTAGATTTATTGTTTTGTTTCTCCATGCCCTGATTCATTTCTCATTTTTGGCTTTTTTATTTTATTTTATAATTTATTTATTTATACTCACTCCATTTCAGTGGTGGCTAGTTGGTCTTCTTCTTCCTTTATTTTTATGTTTTGTTGGTTTTCCTTAACTTATTTAAATGACTAGTTTAATGGCTTAGGAGAGGCATTTGGTGGTGGTGGGTTTTGTTTGATTGCTTGTGGCTTTGTGCGGCCACACATGTATCTCACTCTAAGTCTCTAACTAATTAACTGGTAATGTCAGCTTCTTGACTTGTTGTTCATTTCTTCTTTCACTGTCAGCTTATCAGATATTCAGTTGACAATATATACAGAGAATTGATCAAGCTTACCTTACAAGCAATGCAGGTCCTTATTTGTTAGTAAAGTTAAAAAAGGTGTCAAATTTATGGCATTTGACTAACAATAGGTAACACTGTTTCCACTTTTCATTGTACTTTTAACCTCAGTACTTTTTCTTTCTTCTCTAGTCCTCTTGTTGCCTTTTTATGCCTAGTAACTAAACTGTTCATATATTGTTGACTGTGATCTCTCAGATTCTTTCAAGTTTTTTCTACAACAAACACAAAAGAAAGCAAAAAAGAGAGAGAATATGTTGGGTGTGAATTGCCGCTCTTCCTCTTCTTCTTGTCCTTCTCCTCCACACGTCAGTTCAATAAGGTAATTAAGCATCAGATTTTTTTAAAGGTTTTTCCAGTGCATTTGCTTTATGATTACTTGCAAATCCATTGATACTGTGATGGGTTGGTTGCAGTACTCTTGAAAATGGGGCGCTACAAAATTTGTTCAATGTATCACCTAGATTGTCCTCCCATTTAAATCCTGTAAGTACTCTAATTCAACTGGTATATATATATATATAGTTATTAAGCTCTTTTGTGCTTTAGATTTACTTCATTTTTAATTTCTCTGCATTGCTTAAAATGTGGGCTGATTTATATAATAATTAGTTAACAATCACTGGTTCACATTCATCCTTACTGCCATTAATTTGCTTCAGAGTCAGCTACTAAGCAGGATTATAATTAATCGTTTCGCATTCTAAATTTCTTACCCACAGCTGATAGCTTGTTTCTTTCCAGCTGAAGATCTGTTTGTGGGAGTGTCTTACTTTTAGAGATTTTAGTCCGCGTTCATGTTCCTGACAATATGACAGTAACTAGAGATAGAAGTTTTATACATTTGAATTTACTTGTAACTCTTTCAACTTCTTTGTTTTTCCAGAATCTCTAAGTTTATGACTAAATTTTTAAGAACAGTGTTAACCCCAATTTCACCACCCAGACGCCTATTCCGCAGTCACCATTTAATACCTTGTTTTTTAATATCTGGCGATTTTTCTATACATGTTATGATAAAGTGGACATCTTTACATTATACAATAATTCCTTTCAGTTTATTATAAAAAAAAAAGAAGCTTATTCATCTGGTTCTACTCTTTATCTTTTCACACAGATTGTACAGTTGGATCGGTCATTATCTCACCGAAATTCCCCATGTTTGGACTCTAAGAAAGATACAGGTTGTCGTTCCATCGTCCCAGTTCCTTACAATAGCACTGCAACACCTAAGGTTTGTATATCATACACATCTCTGTTGCGAACTATAAGAACAACTTGATAAAATTGATGGTCAAGCTTTTATGCATAAGTAGGCTAATAATGTCTAGCTAATACCATTCAGATCAACTTTAGATTCAGAATCTTTATCATTATGCAAACTGGCAAATGATTTACCACCACTTTGGATGATGAGTTCTCAAACAACAAATGAAGTCACTTTCTTACCATCTATATGACCATATTCAATTTGTTTCAATCTTCTAATTTGACCTTTCATCTCTGAATGCAGTCTTCTGCAGAACTGAGAATGGAAATTGCTACACTTGAAACTGAAATCTTGCATATGGAACGTTATCTTCTTTCACTTTACCGGACAGCTTTTGAAGAGCATCTACCTACAACCTTCTCAAAGAGTACTGGAACCTGTCTAGAATACAATACCGGATCACTGACACCAATTGTATCACATGAGTCTTATGATAATAAATTAAAGCCACACATCAAAAAAGGAGGTTTTTTCAACCCTGATCGAGATTCCCCTGCACATGATTTGTCCATTTCAGATGACCACATTTCAGCTGCTTGTTTAAAAGCAGATTCTAAAAGGGTAAAAATGCATCTTCATCACCCATAGTTATCTAATTTATGTCCTTTTTCCCATGCTTACGCATATTTAAGACATATATGTTACATTTTCCATATGTTGTGAACATTTGCAGGACCAAAAAAAATCCAGTTCTGGTCATCGCAGCCTTGCTGATCACCTTGGCGCTTCTCGCGAGGATATCAAATTTGATACTGCAGATAGAGTTTCTGAAGATATAGTCAGATGCATTTCTTCTTTATACTGCAAACTTGCCAATGCCCCAAACTGCAATGCTGGCATGTCAGCTTCTCCCACTTCATCTTTGTCATCCTCAAGCATATTTTCTTCTAAGCATCCTTGTGATAGTTGGAGTCCTCATTGCTATGAGAATACTATTGTGAATCATCAAGGGTTGAAAGAAGAGAGAGGACCACACACTGCAATGGTAGAAGTACTGAAGATATATTTAGACGATGATAGTTTCAAATATGCTGCTGTGATGCTACAGAATTTCAGGTAGTCAATATGCAGCTAACTATCATATATATAGTGTAACCTGCTGATTGACTACATAGTCTAATGTGTATAATGGTCTTACGGTTGTTTGGTTTGAATCTTATCCTTCAAATATGCGGGAGTCTGAATTGGATTTCAACACTTTTAAAAGTAAAAACATAATTGTTGTAATTTTTTTTTTTAGTCTTATCATATGTTTTAAAGCCGTGTAGGTCATTGGTTCGAAATCTTGAGAAGGTTGATCCGAGGAAAATGAAGCGGGAAGAGAAACTTGCATTCTGGATCAACATTCACAATGCCTTAGTGATGCATGTATGATTTTCAGAAGCTTAACTTTTTTTAATTATAGCTTATGATAGAACATGTACGTATTCTGAATATTTATTAGTCAGGACACTGTTAACATAATGGTGAAAGGCAAGTGATCGCTAACTCATTTTGAATATCATGGTACCATCCCAATCACAGGATTGGTTATGATCTTATACACTTAGTAAAATGGAATTTTGGAACCCATGTCATTATCTTCTACTTCAATTTTCCGTGAAGTGACAATCCACATTAAATTTACTACAGCATAACAATGATATCAGCTACTCTTAACTTGAATCATTTTTGTAATCCAACTATCTCTTTGCTTCTTCTGTAAAAATACCTGCTGTTTGTCTATTGGAGGAAGTGCATATCTGGTATGCTTATTTTATTCTCTTTGCAGGCATATCTAGCTTATGGAACTCGTAATCGATTAAAGAGTAGCTCCATTCTAAAGGTTATCCTTGTCTCATATTTTCTCAATGTTGTTTATTGTTTATTTATTCAGTGATATAACTTCATTTTAATGCACCTTTCAGGCAGCATACAATGTGGGTGGACACTTTGTCGATGCATATGTCATACAGACCTCAATTTTAGGAATTCGGCCACACCACTCATCTCCGGTATGCTTCATACATTACATGTCTGGGATATATTAATCTCTATAAATTGAGAGTACAAGTTCCTCTGCCTAATATACAGTAAATATAGATACTTTCAAACTGTGTTTTGTTTCATAATTCCTTTTTTATCTCAACACAAATGCAGTGGCTGCAGACACTATTTTCTCCAGGAAGAAAATCGAAGACGGGCAGCATGAAACATGTATATGCTTTAGAATATCCAGAGCCACTTGTTCATTTTGCGCTATGTTCAGGAGTACACTCTGACCCAGCGGTATGCATACTTCTCTTTAAACATGTTTCTTCATCATTTCTTTTTCGAAGCGTACCAATCAAACTTGTAGATAACATAAATTCATTAGTTCTGGTTCTGTACTTGGAATTTGCTCGTCTGATTCAAAGATGCAAACTTGTTAATGAATCAGGTTCGAGTTTACACTGCAACAACTATATTTCAGGTTCTTAAACTTGCTAAAGAAGAATTTATTCAAGCAAGCACCTACATCCACAAGGAATCAAAGATTTTCCTGCCGAAAATCGTTTACTACTTTGCGAAAGATATGTCACTAGATGTGTCAGCTCTCCTGGAGTTAATAAGTGGATGCTTATCGGAAGTGCAAAAGAAAGCTATCCGAAAATGCGTCAAAGGAAGGCATGAAAAGTGCATCAATTGGCTACCACAAAGTTCAACTTTTCGGTATGTTATCCATGAAGAATTAGCGAAAGGGAGATAAACAAGTTGATCGCCGGTCATTGTTTTCTGTGAATCTATATTAGGATAAGTAACAGGTCTGTTTTTTCTTATAGCCAAATAATGGGGGATATGTAAAAGCTTAAGGAAGAGGAAGAAGCTATACAGAATGCTCTTCATGTAATATTTGCAAAGAGTGGTTTTCTATATTTGTTGTATAGGCTCATCGGGCATCGATGCTATATTAACTTAAATTTACGATAAAAACTAGTACTTCAACTTCTAACCATTTATTTATTCTTACTGCACCTACTCTTTTCGAATTATGGATTAGGGATAAAAGTAAGTGTATGGTTGGATTTTGAAGTTACAAATTTAAGTCAATATACCCCGATGTACCTTTGTTTTATTGAAATTTACTACAAACCATTTGGTTAGCCTCTAAAGTGTACTATTAATAAATGACTAGTAAATGTAATTGCAAATATGCAATACAGTTATCATTAATAGAAAGAAATTTTTACTTGATCGCTGCTTCTAAATTTGGGCCAGCTTGGGTTATGGTCAAATGTAGAATATTTTATAAAAAAGAAACTAATTTTTTTGGTTAAACATTTCCTCTATTCAATATATACATATTATTTTTCACATTTCCAAGCTGAGGACTCGCTCCGTTTAAAGAATGTTTTACGTGGGGGCTTCTGGTTAGGCTAATCCAAATCGTTACGTTTCTCTCAAAAGAAACCCATTTGCGAAATGAAAGCTTCCAATTGTGGAGACATTCAAAACTCATCATCAGACAGATTACAGAGAGAAAGAAGACAACTTTAGTTATTTCATCATCAATGGTATGTCTCTGTTTGCTATATTTGTTTCCTTGTGGTAAATTTTGTTGTTGGTGATTGTCTTGGTAGTGGTGGGTGTGTACAATGCATGATTAACATCTTCCACTTCCACTGTGTTGATGTATATGATGATTGATGATGATGATGATCTCCTGTTTATTTGATTTATTTCGCGGCTACGCAAACATCTTGAATCACAAAATGATATACTTGTATGTTAATGCTATGATAGTGATAACACGCACTACAATATTGAATATAATATATCTGCAAGTGCAATAAGAGAGCATATAAAGGATGGTTGAGCTGTTGGAGAAGAGCAATTATGTTATTGGCTTATTTCTTGTTCATGGATATCGATCTGTACTTGCAGATTCACTTTGTGCTTCTTGTAAGTCGCCAAGGAAAAGTGAGACTGGCAAAATGGTATTCAGCCTATTCCCAGAAGGAAAGAGCTAAGGTACCTATCCTTCACAAATCACATTGATGTATTAATATTCAACTAAATTAATGGTATCTCTTGTTGTGTTGATACTTGATGGACGTGGACCATCTAACTAATCAATAATTCTCTGCTTCTCTTTCAAACTTCGGCTTGTCATTGACATCAACACTCACATAATCATGCTTTTATTAATTAACTATTTGGATTTCCTCAGAGAAATTCATATCTCATATATGGTTCAATTGTCAATGTTTATGCATGGGTTGCAATCTTCATTAAGTTAATTCGAGAGCTCAGCGGAGTAATTCTCGCTCGGGCTCCCAAGCTTTGCAACTTTGTGGAGTGGATGGGTTTGAAAGTTGTTTATAAAAGGTATTGCAATATTTTTCTGTTCCAAAGTTAACAACTTTCTATCTTTTTAACATTTACTATAAGTATACTAGGCAAATGTTTTTGCGATTTCTGAAAAATGTAATATTTGACACTTAGTTTTTCCATATTTATCATGCTCAGATATGCCGGGCTCTACTTTTGTATGTGCATCGACCAAGATGACAATGAACTAGAGATTCTCGACATAATTCACCATTATGTGGAGATACTGGATCGCTATTTCGGCAGTGTGAGCCTCCTAAGCCTTAAAGTAACTTAATAATAATATCAAGCTGATTTTTTGTTGTATCTACTTCTTGATAGGTTTGTGAACTGGACTTGATTTTTAATTTTCACAAGGTATCTTTTCTTGAACTTTTGTGACATTTGATATATATGTTTTGTTTTATACATTTTTCTTCTTTCTAAATTCTAATGCCGGGAGGCCTTTAGCATCCTGCCGCAAAAAAAGGTCACTAATATGAGTAGTATCTAAAGCAAACAAAGAGAAAAATGAAGGGGCCATGATTGCATGGTGAAAAAGGTTTCGATGATTCTGAGAAATTTTTTGTTTGGAATTAGCAGGCTTATTATATATTGGACGAGATTTTGATAGCGGGTGAACTTCAAGAATCAAGCAAGAGAGTAGTTGGACGATTGATAGATGCACAGGTATATGTATAAAAAATCTGGACTGATATGAACTAATTTCAGGGTTGTGGTTTAATTAATAGTTTGGGGGTTGGAAATGCAGGATTCGCTAGTAGAGATCGCGAAAGAGCAAGCCAGTTTAGTCAGCAGTATCATTGCACAGGCTACCAAATAGAAGCAATCAAATCTGTGTTTGATGAATCAATAATAAATGCTGTTTCTTTTTCCAAGTGCATTTGTATTGAACTAGTGAGATTTTATTTGTGATAATAGAGTACCAAGTTAAGCAATCTCAGTTGAGTAGACTACATGAAACATTTTGATCAAATCAAATAGTTGTTACAGCGAAAGATAAAAATCGATTACAGATACTGATTGATGTTATTTAATAAATGAAGCAATTTAAAGACCAATCCACCTCAATGAAATTGTTGTCAATTGTTTGTCTGACGTCGACTGCATAGACAAAACAGTTAACTTGCGACTGCTTTAAAAAAAGACCAAAAAGCAAACTTGAAAGAAGTAGTAGAGCTACATTTGGGTGTCGTGACTCGTGACTCGTGACTCGTGATACTAATACTACGCTAGTATGGAGAATTTCAGACGTGGCAAGATGAGATTTTGAGAGGCCTTTTATATAAAACGGAGCGCATATAACAGTATAACACTGGATTCTGGAACAGGACGTGAAGACAGAGTGGTTTAGGGTTTAAACCTGGAAAATGAATAAAACGGTGAACTCATTGATTTTCTCAAAATTCACTTTTGGATTTTGTTTATTTTCTATGAAGTAGAAGAATGACGATGAGTTTTTGTTTGTTTGCTTCAGGAGGAAGAAAAGGAGCTTCTTTTAAGACAGTTGAAGGAGTCCTTGGATGCCAATCCAGATGATCCTTCTCTCCACTTTGATCTCGTAATTTTTTAACGCATTTGAAGTTGCTCTGATATCTCTCTCTCTCTCTCTCTTGAATTCGGATGACAAGTGGTCTTTTTGCAGGGTGTGTGCTTGTGGGAGAAAGCAGAATCGAAGGAGACAGCAGCAGAGCATTTTGTGAAAGCAGTGAAATTGAACCCACAAAATGCAGCCGCTTTTAGATATCTGGGTCATTATTACAGTGGAGTTTCCGTTGATACCCAGAGAGCTCTCAAGTGTTACCAGAGAGCCATCTCTCTCATTCCCGATGATTCCGATTCTGGGGTAATGTAATCCACTTACCTCTTCGTTTTTGCTTGCTTTTAGCATTGAATTCTATCTAAGACTTATATTAACAAACAAACAAACCAAGAAAACAGGATGCTTTGTGTGATTTGTTGGAGCAAAGAGGGAAAGGGAGCTTGGAAGTGGCGGTGTGCCGGGAGGCTGCAGTCAAGTCTCCCAAGGCTTTCTGGGCTTTCCGTCGAATTGGTTTTCTGCAATTGAATCAATGTAAATGGTCTGAAGCTGTACAAAGTCTTCAACATGCCATACGCGGATATCATAACTCTCCTCAGCTCTGGGAGGTATATTTTCTCTCTCTCTTAGTGGACTCAAACTTCTTTTTTAGTTCTTCCCTTGGTTTTTGATATCTTTACCTTATCATTCTTTTATAGGCTCTTGGTCTTGCCTACCAAAGACTTGGCATGTTTACTGCTGCTATTAAGGTACCCTAATGTTTTATTTTTTGGTTTCTTAGCTTTTTATTTTCCGTAGCATATTTTGTGGACTTTGATCCTGCCACGTTATTTATTATTATTATTTTTTTTTTCAAGTTATACTTCCATCATTAAACCTTAGTTTGATTATGCATTTCAACAGTCCTATGGGCGAGCCATCGAATTGGATGATACAAGTATCTATGCTCTGATTGAGAGCGGAAACATCTTTTTGATGCTTGGTTCCTTTAGAAAGGTTAGATTTTTTTTTTTCTCCTGTTATGTTTGTGTACATTGTTAGTTCACTTTAGCAAACACATGCTGAAATTAACACCATTTATCAATCCTACAGGATAGAAAAGATTTGTTTGCTGCTTATAGTTGTATTCAACTTTATCCTTTTGTTCCCCATTGCTTATTTATTTATACACGAGGTTTGAAATTTGTTCTGTGGTCATTATACATCAAGGGAATTGAGCAGTTTCAGCTAGCTCTTAAGATTTCGCCTCAGAATATATCTGCACGCAGTGGGCTTGCTTCCGCTCAGCTTGGTTTGTCAAAAGAATGCATCAACTTGGGTGCATTTAGATGGGGAGCTTCACTGTTGGAGGTCAGTTATTTCACAGTTCTAAATAACAACTGCCTTTTCTTTTTTGCTTTTGGCAGGTAGTTATTACCCACTTTTCAAATGATCGCAGGATGCACGTGAAGTTGCGAAAGCTAATACTTGTTTATATGGAAATATGTCATGTGTTTGGAAGCTACATGGTGACATTCAAGTATGATTATCTACTCCTTGGGCCTTGAATGTCCATTTTTTTTTATTGGTATTATTTGTATATAGATGGTAAATATGGTAAGCAAGTTATTTTCTGTCATTTAGGGAGTAATTTAGTTGACAAATTTTGTATGGTGAAAAATGACTGTGATACCTCCCATATCTTAAATCGAAAAATATTTTGAAAGGTAAATCAAATAGACAAATAGTTGTGGACGGTAACAAAATTAATGGCTTGATTTATTATGTTAGGGGAGAGAGAGAAGAGGGAATTGTGTGTTTCTATGTGTAGCAACTAGCGAGAGAGAGAGAGAGAGAGAGAGAGAGAGAGAGGTTTTCCCTCTTCTTCATCATGTTTTTTTCCTTGCAAACCTTTACTTTCTCGCAATTTATTGCTCATTTCCTTGGAATTTGATATGAATCATCAAATTGTGTGAAATATGATCTTTGTAGAATGATACTTCCTTCTGTTTGCTTTCTTGTTAGCTTACATATGCAAAATGTTTTCCATGGATGGAAGAGAACCATAGTTTAAAATTTGACGTGGATACTTTCAATACCTCCATCCTTTCTTGGAAGAGGACCTGCCTAATGGCTGCTGTATCTGCCAAAAGTTCTTATCAACGTGCTCTACACTTGGCCCCATGGCAAGCAAATATCTATATTGACATTGCAATAACTTCGGATCTCATGTCCTCATTGAATGAAAGTTATGAACATCACCTTGGTGTTTGGTAAGATCTCGCTTCATTTTTTTTTTTGGTTCATTTAGATGTTGCTATAGATTTGCTATTTTAACTTGCCATCTGTTTTTACCAGGAAGTTGTCAGAGAAGATGGCTTTAGGGGCTTTGTTACTTGAGGGTGACAACTATGACTATTGGGTTGCTTTGGGATGTTTTTCCGATCATAATGCATTAAAACAGCATGCTTTAATCAGGGGACTGCAATTGGATGTCTCTTTAGCAGTTGCTTGGGCATACCTTGGGAAGGTATTGTACTATGAACATTTTATGTGACTTCACCGTCTGAGATTTGCAGGATGAAACTGGGCTAGAGGGTCTTGCTGCTTAAGGCTGATACGGTCTTACTCGTGCTTGTCTTAGCCTTGAGTGACTTGCTCGGTTGCTCCCTAATCTGGGAAAGACTAGTCAATCTGTTAATACAACACAAACGTAAATGAGTTGGTAATGTCTTTTGTTGGTCTGTTACAGCTATATAGACAAGAGGATGAGAAGAAGATAGCAAGGCAAGCATTTGATTCTGCTAGAAGTATAGATCCTTCGCTTGCATTACCATGGGCAGGCATGTCAGCTGACACTCATGCTAGGTAAATCTTCATTTGGTTTCAGTGTATATATAGTTTATGATTTTATATTGAGTTCTCACTTCTATATATACTTAATTGTGCAGGGACCCCTCCCTAGATGAAGCTTTTGAGAGCTGTTTACGAGCTGCACAGATATTACCTGTGAGTGTTGTACCCCAATTGATGCTCTTCCTATACAATGGACTTTCACTTTGAATTAATCAATGTAGATGTAAACAAATAAATTTATGTTAAACTGGAACTTCAAAATATTTCTTGGATATAGTATGAGACCACCATACCCTTGGGGAAAGTTAACTGTGTTTCTATTGGGTTGGATGGTGTTTGAAACTTTCCCTTGGCACCATCTAAAAACCTTATTTCTTAGGAAAATTTTAGCATTGAAATATAAGCTGGTTGTTGTTGCCTTTGTGAAGTACATTTTGGCAGGCAGAACATCTTACATTATACTGAAACCTTTGAATTTTTGCAGCTTGCAGAATTCCAAATAGGTCTTGCTATGCTTTCTCAGCACTCAGGGCACCTTTCATCTTCTCAGGTGTGACTATTTTTAAGTGCTAGGCTGGGAATCTGCCACTAGAAGAAAAATATATTCTCTAAGCAAGAACCAATATGGATGGTGTTAGTTTAACATTTCTAGTAATTCTTCACAGGTTTTTGGTGCCATTCAGCAGGCAATACAGCGTGCTCCTTACTATCCCGAATCTCATAATATGTATGGGTTAGTTTGTGAGGCACGATTTGACTATCAGGCTGCTGTTGCTTCTTATAGGCTAGCACGCTGTGCAATTAAGTCTTCGGCAGACACCATTCCAAAATCTCTTTTCCAAGATGTATCCATTAATTTGGCCCGATCACTTAGTCGGGTAAACATATTGGAGCCCTCCCCTCTTTTTTTGCTTCCCATTTATATCTGTAAAGATGCTTATTTTTAACTGAATTTTGTGCCACTATTAGTGTTAGTGATATGAATGTATGTGTGCTTTCCATCTTGTTTGATGCAGGCAGGGAATTCTTTAGAGGCCGTACGAGAATGCGAAGATTTGAAGAAAGAAGGTTTTAATTCTGCTAATATCTTTATAGTACTTTATTTGCATATTGCCCTTTAATTTCTTCTGTTTTACTCCTCAAGGCCTTTGTTAGATGTTACAATGGACTAATGCATAGTTGGTCGAATCTTCTCTTAAGTTAAATCAGTTCTCCTATATTTTTAAGATGCGGGGCCTGATCAATGGAGTATGCAGCCATCCAAACATATCAGATTATGAGAGAAGTTACTTCTTTGGAGATGTTTTATCGCAGAAGTTAATTTTATTGTTTCATTCTCTAATTTGAAACTTGTTGTGACCAATGAACTTAATTATATATATATATATATATATATTGTGACTGATTAAAGTAAAGCATGACAATGATTGTAGAGTTGATTCTTTTTAATTGTAGATAGAAACTTGTAATTATGATTCTTTTTTGGTATAATATATATCTTGTAGGTATGCTCAATGCGGAAGGCTTACAATTATATGCTTTCTCTCTGTGGCAACTTGGTAGACATGACCTGGCCCTCTCAGTGGCAAAAAATCTGGCTGCAAGTTTGGAAAGCTCATCGGCAGCTGCATCTGTTAGTTTTATCTGTAGACTGCTTTACAACATATCTGGACTTGATTCAGCAATTAATAGCATTCTGAAAATGCCAAAGGCACTGTTTCAGAGTTCAAAAATGAGCTTTATAGTGTCTGCGTTCCATGCTCTTGATAAGAGTAATAGGCTTGAATCAGTTGTTTCAAGCAGTCGTAGCACTCTTGCATCGCCTGAAGAAATCACTGGAATGCACTATTTAGTGGCACTTAGTAAATTGGTAAGCAGTTTGTTTTAATTATTGGAACTTGAAGTCTCTTACACTAACTAGGCGGTTTTGTATCTTTTTATGGCTGTAAATATTTATGGATATTCTTGTTCCCTTCCATTTTACAGGTTAAAAATGGATCGGAATCCTACCTTGGATTTGACAGTGGAATCTTTCACCTTAGGAAAATTCTTCATATATACCCTAATAGTAATTTGATAAGGTAATTTGAGTTTCTAAAAAACTGTTCGTTGGTCTCTATCTGTTTAACTTTCAGCTTGTTTATGCGCAAATTTTGCATTTGAACCACTTCACTTCACTCTTTAAGCTGTTAGTGTTTATTGTTCATGACCTAAAATCCTAAATATTCTCTCTCTAGTTCAGTATTACCTTTATTTTGTAGAAATGCATCATATGATACTATTCTGACCCATTTCAAATCTGCATGTCGTCTATTCTAGAGTTACGCCTTGACATATATTTGATATCCTATTGCTTTTTATCATGACTCATATTGACATTCGATCAAGTTCCTTGCATACCTCATAATTTTGTTAAAAATTGGTACATGCTGTACCTCTGACATAAATTTGCTTGGAACAGGAACCTCCTTGGTCATCTCTTGCTATCAAGTGACAAATTGAAATATACACATGTTGCAAGTAGGAGCTGCAGGATAGAAACTTCCAACGTCACGAGAAAGGAAGGTCTAAAGTCAGCATGGGAGATCCTTGGTGCTGGAGGGGTTGCTTGCAATGTTATTGGCAGTATTGACATGAAGTTTTCATTCCCAACTTGTAGTTACGAATGCCTGAATGGACCTAAATCTGTCCAAGAGTTGCAGAAGTATTGCAATATTTCCAGTTTTCCTTTTTATTTTATTGATCATGGTAGCTTATAAAGTTTTTAAAAACATAAGGTTGTCCTCTTTCTATGGGAAAGATTTGAGCACTTTGCTGAAAGATGTAGCTTATTTATCCTTCTAAAAATAACTTTTTGCCTCCCCATCCCTTCGCCTCTCCATAAAACCCCTTTGCATTCAATCTTTAGAAAGACACCTTTTTCATTGAAATTTATTTGCAAATTGTATTTGGAGTTATATAAAAATGTTTCTGTACTAATAATAATACTTTTGTCCTTGTTTTCAATGTGTAGATGCTTACGTCGAGAACCATGGAACCATAACGTGCGGTACTTGCTTATACTTAATCTGTTACAGAAGGCACGGGAAGAGAGATTTCCTAAACATCTCTGTATCATACTTGAGCGGCTAATCATTATGGCTATTTCCAGTGAATCCTATTCTAAACAACACATGTCTTATCAATATCAAAAGTTTCAGCTTCTTCTCTGTGCTTCTGAGATCAGTTTGCAAGTTGGGAATATTATTGGCTGTATCAAGCATGCAGAAAATGCTTCAGCACTCTTGCTTCCAGATGGCTACCTGTTTTTTGGACACTTAATGTTATGCCGTGCCTATGCTGCAGAAGGTAATACTAGAAAACTTCAGGAAGAGTATGTAAGATGCTTAGAGCTTAAGGCAGAGTATCATATTGGCTGGATATGTCTCAAAATCATGGAATCTCAATATGAACTAGCTGATTCAAATATCTTAGAGTCGAACTTCATGGAATTCTTAAAAGAGCGGAAGAATTCAATGGATTATTGGATGGCTATATTTAGTTTGGTGATGGGTTTGTTTTCCATATGGAACAAGGATTTGCTTTCGGCAGAAAAGTGTCTTGCACAAGCTTGTTCTTTGGCGGGTTCTGAGAGCTGCCTCCTTCTCTGTCATGGTATCTATCTATTAACATATTGATTTTTTGGCCTTCCTTCTCACATTAATATTCTTCTAATGGAAATCACCTTAATTATCAAAGGCGGATCTAAATTTTAAAGAAGTTGTAGATTCCATGTGCCTTGTATAACATCTTGTACCTCTACGTGGTTTTAAAAAGCAATATTCTGAATATACTGAATACACTGAGTGGCAAATTGCAAATTTAGGGGTGTTGTAGAATTGAGTACATCAGAAACCATGAGAAGCACTGTTATTTATTTCATTACTGAATGCCAACAAGTACGTGATAAATATGTTTTCAATTTTATACTGACAAGTTGTGAGCTGGAAAGACATGTTTGCAAGTTTAGTCTATACATTTGGGCTTTCAATTTAAGATATTGTTGACTTCTGTTCAATGTGTCTGCAAAATCCTTTGGTTCTTAAAACATTTGAAACATTTTGTATGCAATTTTTGGGTGCCTATTCTGAATGTTTAGGACATTTCTGGATACATATCCTGAAAGTTAATTTATGGTTTAGGTGCTTGAGTTCCGTCTCTTGCTTTTTTCGGTAATTAATTAATTGGTGGTCCCAGGTACTATATGTATGGAGATAGCCAGGCAGTGTCATGCTTCGCAATTTCTATCAATTGCTGTAAGGAGTCTCACAAAATCTCAAGAGACGTATCTTGTTCACTTACCTATTGTCTCAATATTACTGGCTCAAGCAGAAGGAAGCCTCCTCTCTAAAGAAAAATGGGAGAAAAACCTTCGTCAGGAATGGTTTACATGGCCACCAGGTTTGATTCTCATCCAACACTTGTGTGTGTGTGTGTGTGTGTGTGTAACCTCATTTCTTTTCTTTTTTCTCCCTTTTGGTATTTAAGATATTCATGAGTATGTTAAGATTACCTCATCATTTTGTTTACTATCATCACCTTTCAGTATATGTAAAATCCTCTTCAAAGATCCGGTCAACATCTTTAAAATTTGTGTTTTACAACATTTCCATGACAGAAATTCTTAGACAACTTTTCTGGCTAGACACATCAAAATTGAGCAATATGATGTTTTTTTTTTTCTCTGACAAGCTTTCTGTTTTCCATAGAAATGAGGCCTGCAGAACTCTTTTTTCAAATGCATTTGCTTGCAATGCAATCGAAAGTTGGATTGGATTATTCATCTAGAGTGGAGTCCTGTCAGAGCCCACAGAAATGGGTTCTTCGGGCAATCCATACAAACCCTTCTTGTTTGAGATATTGGAAGGGTCTGCATAAGCTTGTGGAATTAGCTTGATAATTTTGAAGATCCTGGAATTATATACAGCGCTTCCTAACCATGTGAAAGTGGTCAGCTCACCTTGCTATTAGAACCATATAGTTGATTGATGTACTAACTACTACATGTGCAAATATGCCTGTTTCATTTCCCTGTATATTAAGTGATAATTTGCTTCAATTTTTAGTTTCTAATCAGATGCTTCACAGTTAAAAGTCTATACAGGCATTGTAATTTACTGTTGAATGTAGTCATTACTGGCATTTTATTCATTTCAGTTTCTAAATCTGATGCGTCAGGAAATTCTGTGTTTCACCTTCATATGTCCATTGTTTTAATACCCTTGAAGTAACTGATATTTTGCTGTGGAATAATAAGGGAGATAATTAATTTCTCAAGAAAAAGTTCCGGTGTTATTCATATGACAATTTGTCTGGCTACATAAGTTTTCAAGAAGAGAAAAGAAAAAAGAATAGTTGTTCAATACTAGATTTTTTTTTGCATAATTTATTTCAGTTTACACTATCATGTTGAGTCACCAGACTCATCCTTATTGTATCCCGATGCTGTGCTTCATTCATGTCCTCTACCTGCTACTGCCTAGTGATCTGGAGTTATCTAGTTCATCAGATGGATCCCAATCTGACAAGGATGATACAATCTTGGACAGAGTAATGAAAACGTCAGACATGGATGGGCGATCATTTAGATCACGAGCTACACAGATTTTAGCCAGCTGAGCGATGGAGAAGGCCAAATCCAAGGGGTATGCATTCTTTAAAGAAGGATCAATGAAGCCTCTTAGTTTCTCTCTCACATTGTCTCCTTCAAGCACCCTATTTATCGATGAATATAGCAACTCTGCTCCGCTACTCTGGTCACCTGAAGCAGCTTCCCTTCCGGATAAAAGCTCCAATATCACAACCCCGAAGGCGAAAACATCAAGTTTTGGGGTGATCACTCCATTCTCGATGTACTCTGGAGCCATATAACCATAAGTACCAACCACATGCCTAGTCATTTGCAGTCCACCCTGGTCATGTCCGCCCACACTTCTTGCCAATCCAAAGTTTGCAACTTTGGCTCTGAAGTTGGCATCCAAAAGAATGTTACTGGTCTTCAAGTTCTTGTGGATATAGGGAGGATTGGTGTATCTGTGGAGATAATTTAGGGCATTAGCAACGTCATAAGCGATCTGGACTCGCTGCTTCCATGACAGAGTATCAGAAGTTTGGATCTTGTTGGAGTGGAGCCAATCATTGACAGCACCATTGTCTGCATACTCGTAAACAAGGTAGGTGTTGCCTTCATGTAGACAGAAACCAGAAAGCCTTATTATGTTACTGTGATTGATCTTCTTCAGCAGGTTGATCTCGCTTGAAACATCTCCTTTCATCACCTTTACAGCGGCATCATCACCCTTGATTGATCCCCTGTAAACGGATCCCTGGATTTTATTGTTTTCGCTGTAATTTTCTGTAGCAAGTTGCAAGTCTTGAAATTTATACACTGTCAAGGACTCAACAGCATCTCGAAACCCTTGAGAAGAGACAGAAACAGAACTAGGAAAAGATTTGCTGTTGTCAGGCAAAGCTGAGTAATCAGCAGACTCTGAGAACTTCTTGGGTGGTAACACAGGGACTGGCTTGGACTTGGCCTTGCTACGACGATGGAAGTAAAACAGAAGTCCCGATAAGGCAACAAGTAGCGTCAAACCGGCCCCAATCCCAACACCCACATAAACCCATTTCTTAGAAGAGTTGGATTCATCAGGAGAGGAGGCTGGTGGTGTCTGCGGGGCAGGTGCGGGCGGCGGAGACGGCGGTGAATGCTCAATCTTGGTGGGTGTGGTGTTGAGTGGAACCAAAATGGTCGTGAATGGATATATGTTTTGATCCTGGGAGAGTTGATTTGCATCTAAAATGGTTTGCTGGTCGACACCAAAAAGGTCAGCGATATAAGAAAAGGAATCACCCCAGGTGACCATGTAAGTTAACAGGTATTTGATACCCGAAGCTGTCTGGTTTGAAGTTGGACAAGCACATCTAAGTGGAACTAACAAATCCAAACCCACATACAGGTTCTTGACTCCAACCTTGTTTTGAGATATCATAGCCTGACAAGTGCTGAGTCCCTGAAAAGTGTTGTTGGCAACTATAAAGTAGGTCTCCGTTTTGTCTTTGAGCTGGTAGGTGACATTGTACTGGTAATACAGACTCGAACAAGAGCAGTTGACAGGGACCACCAGCACGGTGTTTGTGGGTATGGGGGCGACATCTGAGGTGAGGTTGTTGATGGAGGCGATCTGGGTGGCGTTGGCTCCCAAAAGATAACCAATCACGACGGCGGAGTTGTAGAGTGGGTTGGATCTGAAGGTGAGGTAGGATTGACATGATTGGACTCCGTTGCAATCGAACCCTCTTGTTAGATTGTCATAAGCTGTGTTGTAGCAGTCCAACTGACGATTGTTTATATACGGTTGTTGCCCTTGTATCTCTCTGGATTGTAAAACCAGTAGAACCAACAACAACACACACAATTTAGACATGAGCATCCTCGGACAACACCGCCAGTTCTCTCTCTCTCTCTCTCTCTCTTTTAAGTTAGATAAAGCGATTGAACTGTCAACATAGATGGCGTGTATATTTTAAACTTTGAAGCTGTTGCAACTTGCAAGACTAGCAATAGTTTAATGGTTAAAACACGTCCAGACTTTGACTTTGGAAATCAACACGTTTTTGGTTGGTCTAACACTCTTAACATTACATTTACATAATTACATGTAACATGTGTGCGTGTACGGTGTACCCGAAAAGTTAAAATGCAGTTGCCTTCCTTTTCTTTTCCCTTAAAAAGTAAATCCAATTGAATTACTAACGCAGTAGAAAGCTATATAAAAGCTATATCTATGACAAATATGGGAAAACCCCGAAATGTAGAGAAAACTCTCTGTTATTTTAATTCTCAATATCAAATACTCTAAATATAACAATAACAAAGAGGGGTATTTATAGCTTACTCATAAAACAACACAAAATACCATTAAGGTTCAATAACTAAACAAATAACACAAGCAAAACTAAATTAACAAATGACAATGCAATTATAAAAACGATTACTAATATGCTAAATTCTCCTACATTAGTTCACCATTTCTTTGAAAAGAACTCGACCTCGAGTTCGGTTAAAGCACATGAGAATGAACTAGTTGAACAACAATGAAGCTAAGTCCCGTATTTGGCTTGTGGGAGTGGTAGACCCCAATAGAAAAGTCTCTTTCGAAGCGTGTTCCAATGCCATAATGACACTAAAGTAATAGCCCAACGAAATGTCAAGAAAGTTCAAGCTATCCACCATTGATGCCACCTTGCTCTTTTTGTCTTGAAGCCATATATGTCAACTATTATCGGACTAGGGAGCTAGCCCACAAAATAAGTATGGAATGGATCAAGAATGCTAATGAACCTGGCAAGGTCTTTCTTCACCTCAAATCCATCCCAAGCAAAGTCAACATCAACAAATTCTTGCCACATCTTAGCACACTCAAACCAAATGTCTACTCTACCAACAAATTGGCCAACAAGAGCTAGCGGCATTGTTACCAAGTCTTCAAAAAATTTGCTCTCAATTGTCTTGTCAATTTCTTCAACAACTAGATTTGTTGGTTCAATATGAGCTTCGTTAACCACCTCAAGACCAATTGCCTCCACCATTGGTTTGGTAACATTCCCAAGAATTGAAGACTCAATTTGATCGTCCTCTCTTCAATCTTAACCACAACACAATCAACAAGCTTCTCTTGTGCAATATTATCACAATTAGTGAGTATATCTCAATGAACACTTTCACTTTCCTCATAATCAAACCAATCAGCTACAAATTGTATCATATCAATAAGGGTCATACATCGACCTTTCGGTAAAGTAAGCATGGGCTTGGAAATGGTCTTATAATTTATTTCAGCACAATAATCATTCACGGGCTCGGCAAAATGCACATTGTCACTAGCGACAATCGGGGTAGCTATGGCAAACGGAGACGGCGGCAACCCCCTAGTTGGTGATGAAAATCGCAGCTTGGATGATTTATGGGCATCTCAAGCCACTCTCGAACGCAAGGTCGATGTGATATCAACTAATCTGCGACAGATCTTGGCTGCCCTAGGAGATACAAACTTGAATTTCAGAAACTGTGACAATCGGCTAGTTACTCGAAGGTCACCAGTGGGTGCTCGTGTCTAGATGAAAGCCCGACAACACCGACACCTAGCTTCGCTTTAGCTTTTTGAGTCCAGTGATGGAGAAATTCCTCATCGAAGGCAACAACCTATAGAATCTGGAACTGATAAAGATGTTGAACGTTGGGTTATGGGGCAACCCTGATTCGACGAACGACGCAGGAAAACGACAATTGAGCTGGTGGAAGAACTCAAGACTACCGATTCAAGATTGATATCCCCTTATTTTATGGTCAACTTCACATAGAGGATAATTTTTATGAGTATATGAGAGTCCCAGAACATAAACAAGTGACATTGGTGGCTTACAAATTGAAGGGTGGTGCCTCTGCTTAGGGGAAGCAGTTACAACACTTTCATTGGGGTGAAGGGAAGGGACGGGTGCAAACTTGGCAGCTAATGAAACAGCTCCTTCGTGCTCGTTATCTACCGACTGATTATGAACAAGTTTTGTACCAACAATACCAACACTGTAGACAGAAAAATAAATCTGTGAATGATTATGCCGAAGAGTTTTACTGATTGAGTGCCTGTAATAATCTAGAAGAAAGTGAAAGACAACTTGTAGCTAGATTTATAGGGGGCCTAAAAGAGGCTATTCAAGATAAATTAGAACTAAAAACACTCTGGTCATTGTTGGAGGCAGTCAGTTTTGCTATCTGAGTTGAACAACAATTAACTCAAGTCTCCGTTCGCACTTTCTCTTACAAATAGCGGTTCACCGAAACTTTTACCGATAAGACCCGTCCCAGCAGCAGTTCTTTCGAGAGCTCCTTCCAATCCCAAACAAAAACCACAACCCACCAACCCTAAACAAAACCCACTAACGAAACACCTCCTCAAGATATCAATACTGCTAGTAAACAACCTGTGAATCCCACTGCTAATCATAATCCATATGCGAGACCTATACCTATCAGATGTTACGGCTGCCACTAACCTGGACGTCGCTCAAATTAGTGTCCCATAAGAAGAGAAGTGAACTTGGTAGATGGAATTGACAGTGGGGAAGGGTCATATGAAGAATTTGGAGATGAAGACTTTGAGGGGGCCGAACTAGTGCAAGGAGATGAAGGAGAACACCTCCTGATTATTTTACAAAAATTATTGTTGACACCACAGCAAGAGGGTCATTCTCAACGCCAGAACTCGGTGTACCATTAATCATAAGGTTTGTGATCTAGTGATTGATAGTGGCAGCAGTGAAAATGTCATCTCTCGAGCTACAGTGCGAGCTTTGGTGCTACCAATAGAGAAACATCAACATCTGTATAAAATGGGTTGGATCAAACAGGGCATTGAAGCAAAGGTGACAGAGATATGTAAGGTTTCTTTCTCTATCGGTAAATTTTATCAAGATGAATGTTGGTGTGACGTTATTGACATGGACGTGTGCCAACTCCTCATCGGTCGTCCATGGCAATATGATGTGAATGTCACTTACAAAGGGCGTGAAAATTGATATTTCTTTGAATGGACGGGTAAGAAAGTTGTGTTAATGCCGTTATCAGGGTCAAATGTTCAACCTTCTAGACTCATAGTCTCTCAGATTCTAAGGCAGTGATGCTCACACTTTCAGATTCTGAGACTCTTGTAAATCTTCCTACATCAATTACTTCCAGGCTCCAGCTTTGTATGAATTTTCTCCAAAATGTGATATCTTACATGATTCTGCATCCTTCAAACTTTCTTATGTTCTCGAGCTCAATTACAACTTCTTTCATGGTTGGTCTTCTTTTCCCATTCAGTTTTAGACATCTCCTTGCTATTTTTGCAAATTCCAACACCTCTTCTTTTTTTGTTTCGTTAGAACACGGCCTTCTAAGATTTGAAATAGACGATTCTCTTTTACTGCTAATATGAAATTCATTACCAAGCTTTTCTCTTCTTCAATTTTAGTGCTCGAAACAGCCTTTTCGCCCGTCAACAGCTCTACAAGGACTACTGTAAAGCTGTAAACATCGTTTTTTTTTCAGTGAATTGGCTAGACTGAAAGTACTCGGGATCCAAATAACCGAATGTCCCGTGCATTTGTGTGGTTAGGTGACTCCTATCGATAGGTATTGACCTTGAAAGACCAAAATCAGCAACTATAGCATTGTAATTTTCATCCAAGAGTATGTTGGTCGACTTGACATCACGATGAAAGATGGATGTAGAGGCTGCAGAATGCAAATAAGCAAGCGCACCAGCAATGTCCAAGGCAATTCTGAAGCGGCGTTCCCAAGAAAGAGACGAAACATAACCCTCGCGTGTTCCATTGCGAACAAATTCAAAAACTAGTAAAGGAACCTTTGTCTCAAGACAACAACCCAACAACTTGACAATGTTCCTGTGGTTTATTTGTGAAAGAATAACCACTTCATTAATGAACTGAGCTACTTGGCTTTCATCCATAATGCGAGCCTTCTTGATGGCTACTATCTCGCCATAAGGTAGCATAACTTTGTAAAGCGAACAGAATCCCCCAGTTCCACGAATTCGACCTGCATCGAAGTTGTCTGTTGCTCTGTCTAACACTTGGATACCAAATATTTTGGTTGTCCCAACTGCGCCTTTGTGTGAAGCAATCTGTTGCTGCAGTAACAAGCCACCATTTTGCCTAAAGAACATTTGTCTCTGCTTCAATTACCGTTGCCTCCCAAACCTCCAACTAAACAACATTCCTGATATTAGAATGAATGCTGAAATCAAGCCTACGGCTATGCCTGCAAATCATGTGAGAGTGGATGGGATGGTTAACATATAGATATCAATTTGATCACTACGCAGTGTTTTCTGCTAAACATGTGAGAGTACTATGAATCATTGAATTTCTTAGACTACAAATATCACTTATCAGGCAAGGTTTTAAATAATCCAGGATGATGAGGCCAGTGGTTTTAAAGCCAAGGAATAAGATAATAATACATATAGAGACAATTAGAGGCAGTGGAAGTTGTCGTTTATCAGCGATGCAACCATTTTCTGGAGTACCATCAACGAGGTAGCCTTTTGGGCAACTGCAATAATATGCCCCTGCTGTGTTCTTGCATTCTGCTTGCTGTGCACACCTTGCCTTTTCCAATTTTGCACTCATCAATATCTGGAAAATGATACAAGCAGAAGCAAGCCAGCATTAGATCACCGTACCCCCTAAAAAAAGCCTTTGGTAATGTAATAGTAACACCAGAAGTAGAATCAGAAACTACCTTGACAGCCATTGCGAAGATAAGCATTGCCTCGATAACCTTGACTGCAGGTACAATGATATCCAAGGTCATTCGCAGAGTCAATGCAATCAGTATTTTGGGTACACGCGTAGTTACTGTTGGCAGAGCCATTTGTTCTTTAATTTTCTATGCATGAGTTCCTCCCCACAACCCAAGTCAGTCTCACTGTAATCTCCTGATAATAGGAAAAGTAATCAGAAAATTCATGCTCAGCAAGGAATGCACGAGCACAACCATGGGGAGGACGAGGATCATCCGACCATGCTGAACTAACTTTAAATATACTAACGCGGAAGGACTTAAGGCCTACAGGACTGACAGCAATGCACGCCCGCGTAAGGAAAGGACTTTTCAATTCCTTCATACCATTTTTGAGAGTGGCATAGGGAGAGACGCCGGTTTTTCAATTGTCCGAGTATGGATTGGTGATGGAGGAGTAAATGTCGCAACCCATTGCAACAAATTTGTTATGAATTTGTGAAAAAGTCAAGTTGTTGGGAACTCCTTCCTCTCTGTAAATAGGTCTAATAACTTGTTCCATCCCAGATTCAACCCCGGGATTGATGGGATAACAGTGAGAAAATTTCCAAGTATAAGCAACTCGTACCTCAGAACTTGAAAGGTTCAAAATCTTTAGTTGATAAATGATAAGCATGCACGATAAGCAGGTGGCATGTGATCTCAAACCATTTGTTTTTGTAACAATGCTTACCAATACCAAACGGGTAGGAAATGCTGATGTTTCCGCATTAACATGCTCATGCTTGGCAGCAACGCCATCAACACTACCCAAAATACAAACAACGATTACGAGCTTGACGACATCCATGCACTTATTGATGAATTCATAGTTTTGGATGCCACTTTTTATCTACAGCTTGCAGTGGTAATGCATCACATAGTGAGTATCGGGGAAACATCCAATGCTTCCAAAATGGTTAGCTTTGTTCTTATAACCCTTATCTATACAAATGTTATGGTGCCGAAGGAATGATACTCATCGGTCGAATCAGATTAGTATATATATTACTATGATCCGACCTTGTGCGAATTCACCTATACTAAACACTACCACCTTATTCCACACAAGAACGGAGTATCAATGACAGAATCTTATATCAATAAATTATTTATGTACGTAAAAAATGTAGAAGACGAAGTCACATAAACGACCATCTATAAATGCATGATCCTCCTATTCAATATCCCATTTTTAATAAAAATAAATCTTCATAATAGGCAACACGCATCTCCCAAAAACGTGATTCAACATATTTTAATTCTGTATAGTTCTCTAACACAATTAGAAGCAAATCTGAATTACTGTTTTTTTTTCTTTTCCTTTTGTATACCGAAATGCAAAAAATTTCTTCATTTTCCTGACCTTGTGGCTTGGAAAGTTGTTACAATGGTGCAAAATACCTCTAATATCTTTGCAACCTTTGATCATATGAGACCTGCAAAAACAAGATTTCATTTTTACTATTCTTTTTGGAGTAAAATACTCCATTACATCTTAAAGCTAACTCTCTTGAGACTCTAAAACTGCCATTCGAGATAATAATAACATAAATTGGGATATTACATCTACAGGAAACAAACCCTCCAACTATTTGAGGTTACTCTAAGGTACCAATTAGCAGGTCAGAACAGGGTTTCCTGCTGGTGAAAAATCTTTACGATTGTGATTGTCAGTCGAGCTTGCATTTGCGGAGGCATGCCCTGAAGACTAATATAGCTGCAAAATTGAGTCCTAACCAGGCAAGAAGCAACACTGCAACATTGAATGACAAATCACAATGCACTTCTCATGTATCATGTTGCAGATAAATCAAATAAATAATCATATATTATGCATAACAAATTAAACAAAAATGCTATTAAGTATCAGAAACAACATACCAGCTACAGTACAAAAGAAGAAAATAGCCAGGCGGTATTTGACAATCCACGGCAGACTAACTTCAAGAGAGCAGTGCCTCTGATGCTCTCCCACTTTAACAGTAGCCACGGAGTTTGTACTCTGTGCACGCAATTCTGATAAAGGAATATGAACACCCGTCACGGGAAGCCCATTTATGTCCCTCACTTCAAATTTCAAAGCCACTGGAGTTGCATCCCAGTCTATCTCAATTTCTCCAAAATTTGGTTGGCCTATAAATCAAAGATCAGAATATGGAAAGATCTTCAGGAAATCTCATCACCGAGAGATTCATAAGGAAAAATGAAGATAACAAGTATACCATATGTGCATGATTTGTGCCTGCAGCTTCTGCTTATAACTCTCATTGTACTAGGCGTCAACCATGCCAGAAATCTCACAATGAAATGTAATGATGGTGGTACTACCTTTTCAACAGCTTGTGTAAGCCCACTTGAGGTAATATCATATAGTGGATATCCAACAGCACAGTCATACCTTGTAATTTCTCCATAATGCACATCTCCACTGATAAAGAATACTCCATCTCTCTGCATAAGAAAACAGTCGGTGATAATATGAATAATTGATATCTTCAAAGTGTCCTCAAGTAGAAGAGAGACGGGAGAAAAACAAACATAAGCAAAAAATAAACAAATGAAGAAATAAATAAAATAAAACCAGATCCGGTCAAAAAATTAAATAATATAAACTAAGAGGCCCCTTAATGCAGAAACCATAAATCATAGCTGAAAGTTGTTCAATGTAATCGGATATACAAAGAATGAGAGGATATCAACAAATATCACCTTACTCTCTGCAATCAATTTAAAAAGGCGATCTCTCTCCTTTGGGAAACGTCCCCAAGACTCCATAGAAAACAGTGGGCGAGTAACAGCAGAAAGATTTGATATAACCTGTATCAGGGGGTAAACACAATTATAGCAAATTACATAATTTAACAAATTATACATGTGAAAAGCTTGTAGCCAACTGCAGCCACTCAGAATAAACAGTAATGTTATACAACCAAAAATTCATCTTAAATGATGTGGCAAGTGATTTGTCATCACCATGTTAATCATGGGATGATGCGGTGAATGACATGATAAGGAAAAATCATTTACCATGTCATTTGGATTGATTTCGGGGTTGAGTAGCAGTATTGCAGAATAAAACAAATCAGTTTTCATTTTTTGTAAGGACGGGTACAAAAATCAATCACAGACATTTACAAGAAGAAATTATGTTACCGCTAAAGGAACTGGCCAAAGAGCTATAGACCATGAAACATCTTCTAACAAGGAGTTCCAACGAAAACAATATAGATAGATAGATAGATAGAAACTATGTAGCTACTTGACATAAAGCTAGATGATAAAATTCATCAATACCTGAATAGAAGATCCAATTAAGGTAATGGCTGATGCCGGACTTTTCAACTCTTTTTCCAACCATGTCCATTGCGAAATCCCCAAGATTGTTCCATCACTAGACAAGGGGTCTCTATGGTATCTAGTATCCAAGAGGATTATCTGAAGGAATTAATTACACCCAATCAGAGCAAGATACGCATTATGTTGGTAGTAGTTTACTTATCAAGGTGAAAATCATTAGTAAATAAGGGTTGCTCAAAACAAGGAACCAATTATGTTTTGCTAATTTCGAAATAGTCATTGTCAAAATAAAATACCAGCAAAGAATTCATAAGCATTTGTTATAATACCTTGATTTGTCTACCCACAGGGCCTAATGTATATGATGCATAGACACCAGCCTGTTTGCGACTACAAGAATAAAGCCATGGTAAGCAAATGGAGTCTACATAATCAAACTGCATATATAAACAAAAGTGATTCCTCACCGTGGACTGTCTTGAGGTTCATCGAGGAAATCGAGGAGAAGCCTCTGGTTAGAATTTTTTGCACCAAATTCTTTCCCGGCATCATTTAATCCATAATCATGGTCATCCCATGTACCAATAATCTACAACAACAACAACAAAAAGACAAAATCAGTGTACATTAATGAAATATGATTGTGAGAGAAGTTGCAAGTGAAGTACCTTGGTGTTGCGACGCAGACGTGAGTATGCAGGACTGGTCTTGATTATGTTGTATTTGGCCTCCATTTCCTGGTGAGAAGCCGGTACAAACCTAGGGACGTTTTTCCAGGGTCCAATGGTCCTCTCCTTTCCAAATAATCGAAAAGGACGTTTGTTGTCTCCGTATATATTGTCACCCATCCATATAAACACTTGAGGATCAAACTTGATAATTGCATTCCAGATGGGCTGCGATACAATCACAAACAACCATTATTTTATGCAATTTTTTGCATCACGTAAATGTCAGGATTCCGAATTAGCTATTGTTGTGTGTATTAGACTATTAGAGATATCAGTTATGAGTATGACCTGAGGAGCACTTTGGTCAGCACATGATCCAAACGCAATACGAGACACCGCCAACTTCTCTTCTGCTTTCAACGAATTACCACCGCCGCCGCAACTAACTATAACTGCTCCGCTTATGACTGCTCCCCCCCACCACCACCACAACCACAGCCACCGGCTCCTCCTACCCGCGCTCTCCATCTACAACTTTTTAATATTCCATCGGTGTTCCTTTAAATATAAATATGATGCGTGTACGGATTTTTTGACGCTGTGATATTTGGGAAACGGGAATCAAATCACCGGAAAATCTCTGCTTAGATGATTGAGTCCGTCACCGACTTCACCAATTTTATTGGCTGTCGTATTTAATGTTACGTGATCGCTGTTGACTGCACCAATTGGGAAAGTTGATTATTTTATTGATATAATTGCCTTTACAAGGTCCAGAAGGATCATAACCAACCAACTGTAAGTCTATGATTCATTTAAGAATTAAGACACCCTCGCAAATCATGTGTTATCATATCAAATATCAATGGTAAATACTAAATATTGTGTTATATGAAGATATCATCAAATTTATATCAAAACAACTAACTTCTCCTCGCTAATTTTATAAGATCTTATAACATATTAATATGATTGAGCTCTTTTTTAATATATCATATTTCCTTTTCGAAATAATAATCACATAAATAAATACTTATATTGAAATAAAATCCTTTTTCATTCTCCAACCATGCTCTCTAAATTTTAAGAGTGCTTATGATCGAGATGCTCAAAGAGTGCAAAAAAAACTTGATTGGCTCATTTGGAGTGTAAAAAAACCAAATTGGCTCCCTATTTTAGCTGAGAAGTGGGTTTAGAGAGCCTCTTGGATATGCTCTTATAATCAATTTTTGATATGAATCTTGTAAACTTGATTAATGAAATTAAACTTTTTGGGTTTTTGATCTCAGAAAAGTTTTTTTTTTTTTAATAAATTAAATTAATCCTTTTACCTTATAAAGGAGTTTTTTCTTCACATGTAATTTTACATGATAATAAGGGGTTACCATTAATTTAGTTTTATACTTCTATTATAGTTCAATCAAAAAACAAAGATAGTTATATTCATCGTAGTTATTACATTTATCATGCAAACAATGACTTTTTAGCAAATATAATTACATTAAAGTATAAAACACTAGGTAAGGGTGGACGTTTTCAGGTTGAGTTGGGTTGGGTTGAAAATTTTCAACACAATCCAACCAAACGTAAATTTTAACCCAACCCGGGTTAGATTGGGTTAATCAGGTTGAGTGTTTTTAAATTCAATAGAAAAAATATATTTGAATTCAAATTCTGTTATATCAAAATTTAAATTTTTAAAAAAATTTCACCTTAATATCATATATTCATATCACATAGAGTTTATATTTATTAAAAACATCAAAATCAAATCACAACATATAATATAGTTTGTTTAAATATATGTAACATAATTAAAAAATAAAAATATAATAATTTATCCAACTTGAAAAGTCTCCATCTAAACCTCACATTTATTTTACAATTATAATCACTTCGTCAAATATCTAGTTGTTGGATAATTTATTATCTATTTCAACAAACATAATAGTTTAAGTTTATATAAAATTATTAGACTTTTTTCTACAAAATTCTTAATCAAATTCTAAAGAAAAAAAAAAGTATAACCAAGGATGTACCAATTAATATAAAAGGTGAAGACAATATAATTGTATATTTTTAATAAATGTATTATATATTTATGGTATACAAATATTTAAAATAACGTCTTTATATTTATCATTTATAATATTATAAACGGTGGATGAGTATAAATTTTAAATATTTTAAAACATGAGATTTATCCAATAATAAATTAAATGATTTAATTTATTTTTTATTATTTATATTGAGTTGTCAGATTGGATTGAGTTATTTTTTATTAACCCAACCCAACTTAATCTAGTCGGGTTGTGTTGAGTTGGCAGGTTGGTGCCTACCCCTAAACGCTAACACATTATACACTAATTCAATTTCACATCTTCAATACATACAAAATTAAGAGGTATGCATGATGTATCGATGTATCCTAGTTGATCCAATGTATAGATAAACAATTAGGTAGGATAACAAACATCTTTTTCAATAATATTAATGAGAATATTGCTATTTTGTCTTGAATTGGTTTAGTTATCGGTGACATTGTTCATCTTTTGAATTATTATTTAGGGTGTTATGTTATTTTTGCTCCAAGGAAGACCAATATGACTGCTTATTGCTTAGCTAAATTAGATCCGCCTATTGATTTTGATAGATTTTGAACGGAGGATATTCCACTTAACGTAACTCTAGTTATGTTGGTTGACTGTGCTAGTTTGTTGTAATATTTCCTTGGTTAACGAAGTTTTTTTTTAAATAATAATAATAAAAGACAATATAAATCTTTTAATTGCAAACACTATCACCCGACGTATCTCGATAGAAATGACACTCATTCAACATACCATATAAAAAAGCTCATTTAGTCTAAAAATATCAGTCTTCACTGCTGGTATAAATCATTCAATTATAAGCGATGAAAATATAAGATAAAAAGTATATGTAATCGAAATTACATAATATTGAAAAACAATAATCACAAATTTATACCTAGTCAAGTAGTCAAATAAAAAATCAAATAGAATAAAACTATGGCAAACAACAACCGTACACATATTACATCCAATGAGTCCAAATACATTGTGTCGCGTTGGTGGCTAGTAGTAATAGTTTCACATATTATTATTATTGGGCTTCTTACATCAAGTGTGTCGTCGAATATGCAGAGCTCGGCCCTGTTTTCAGCTGTCAAAATCAATCCTCCTCCGGCTCGAGTGAAGGCGCTCTACACTGCAAATCCAAGCACCGTCGACGATCGCAATCACATGGCGGCGTCTAATCCCAAGTGGGCGCAGAAGACTATAACTCTGCCTCCTCATCGCCGAGGCTGTCATCTTATCACCCCCAAGGTCTCTTCCACCTACTCATAAGTCATAACCCTAACCCATTCTCCTTTTCTTTTTTTAATTTTTAATTGTTGTGATGGTTTTGTTGGGAATCAGATAGTGAAAGAAATTAAACAAGACTTATCGGAATTCAAATGCGGCCTTGCACATCTTTTCCGTGAGTGGCTATGGCTTCACTTGATGCCTGTGTAATTATTTATAAATTTAATCTCTTTAATGTTGGTTTTTTTTTTTTTTTTTTTTTTTTTATTGGAATCGGTGATTTGATGTTTCAGTTCAGCACACAAGTGCTTCTCTTACTATTAACGAGAATTACGACTCTGATGTTCGAGACGACACCGAGACTTTCCTCAACAAGATAGTTCCAGAGGTTGGTTTAGTTATTATTATCTTCCCATATTTTTATGATTTGGCGCCATTTTTACTCTTTTATGTGGTTGAAGTGGCATTTTGGATGTTTTTTTTTTTCAGGGGAGATCTGCACCTTGGAAGCACACTCTGGAAGGTTAGTCTGGGGTTACTTGTTGAGTTGTTTCAATCAAAGCAACAATTTTTAACTTCTTTATTGTTAATTGTTTGAACCCGGTTTACTGCTTATATAATATGAATTCGATTGGCAAGCAAGCTTTTGTTATGATGAATTGATTGTGAGAGAAGATATAGCCTTTCTTTTTCCTTGAACCTATTATGTTAACATATTGGGTGCACGGCTGGAAAATTTATCTTTTGCAATTCTTATCAGTTAGTAGTGTCATCTCAGTGATTTCTAAAATGATTCAAAATCTCAATTCAAATTTAAGAGAAGGGTTATATTTGTTTTTATCCTCTGCTTTTAGTCAAGCTTATGAATATAAATGATAAAGCAGTTGGGTGACTCTTCTTTCGTTGTGAACTTTCTTGCTGATCTTAAGTAGTGTAACCTTTGCAGGACCGGATGACATGCCAGCACACATTAAATCATCAATGTTTGGCAACACTCTCACGTGGGAATTCTCATCTTCGTAGTTAGAACTGTTTTTTAGATTAAAAAAAAAAGTTGTTGCCTGATTTCCATTTACCTGGTGATGTGCAGGATTCCAATCACAGATGGACAGCTAAATATGGGAACTTGGCAGGTGTGTAAGAACTTTTTAGGCTGTGTTTTTTGCTCAATTCAAATGCAGTTCTCTTTTATTTGAAAAATTAATACATGATTTTGAAAAAGAACATGTTAAGAACTAGTTCAAAATATTATACCAAGAAAAAATATCTTTTTTTGTTGTTCTCAATGAATTTGTATCCACAGATGATTTCCCAAATACTTTAAACTATACTAGTCATTGAAAATTATTTCTGGATTGTGAATCAAGCACCCTGTTATTTTTCTCTCAAGGTCAATAGCCAATTTTTGAATAGATGGGTTGTACATAAAAAAATCCATTACATCAATTTAGTTCAAATGCTCTGCACATATGAATTGCCTTCTACCATTGTCTATTGGATTCTTGTTCATTTAGAATACAGGAATATGAACAAGTAAAGCCATAGTCTATTAATGCATCTGAATGATGGTAACGCAGAAGAATTTGTTGAAAGAAGATAACACTATTTTTGGAATAAACCAGCAAGTGTATTAAGATAAAAGTTCTTAATTTAGTAGTTTAAGGCTGTTCTAGTAAATCAATGCATGATGAGGCATTGCTCTCGACCTCATAAGCATTAGCAAAACCTCAAGTCCTCAACCATGCATGGAAGCAACCTAAATCTTGTGAAGATGGAATCTAGTACCCTGTTTCAATCCCATACCGTGTCTACTTAATCTCTTACCATGTCACACATTTGAAGTTATGCCAATTTGAATTAGATTTCATGAATGTGCAATTAATATTACTTTGTTTTCACCGTGTCAATCTGCTTCAGGGAATATGGCTGTGTGAGCATCGCGACGCCCCTACTGCACGTAAAGTTGTAGTCACCCTTAATGGAATATGACTCCATAAGGAATGCAGATGTTGAAACGTTGTGTTTCTTTAGTTTTATCATCGTTTGTAATGAAAGTTTGCTGAATTTCCTACTGGAGTTAAAATGTACAAGTTTAGAACATGTATAAAATTCTCCGCCAATAAACACGGAATGTATTACAATGTAAAGTATTGATCCATTTCGTTAGTTATTGTTATGATTACAGATTATTTATAAACAGAAAGAATAGGTACAGAGGGGGGAATGAATTTAGTGCATCATAATAGCAAACTCGTCGAAGCTGAGGACTCCATCTCCATTAAGATCAAAGGCGCGGATCATAGCCTTACAATCGTCGACGGAGCTGGAATCGCCAAGGCGGCTGAGCATCCTCTTGAGACTGGCAGGGGTGATGAAAGTGGAACCATCGGTTACGTACATTCTAAATGCCTCCCTGAGGTCTCTCTTCTTCTCCTCCTGGTTGTCATTGGTGGCCTCGACGAGTTTCTGGAATTCGTCCAAGTCCAAATGGCCATCCCCGTTTATATCGGAGGACTCCACGGCGGCCTGGGCATCCTCCATGGACAGGTCCTCTCCCACCATCTTTAAACACCTCTGTAACTCTGTGGCCGATATCCTTCCGTCTCTGTTCTCGTCGAAGTAGTTAAAGACCCTTTGTAGCTGACCACTGGAGGTGGTGCTACTGGTGTTGCAATCGTAGGTATTATCCTTGCGCTTTTGTGCCTTGTTTGAAGAGATTTTCCGGCGTAACTTTCGAAAAGGTGATTCCTTTGGTTGATTTTTGTTGGCTACCATGGTTTTTGAATTGTGATATGAAATGTGAACTGTTATTGATTTATTGTATTTGTGTTGGGTGATGATCTATATATAGTTTAAGGTAGTTGTAATATGGTTGAGACTTGAGAGGAACGAACACGGTTTAATGGCCAGCTGTTTTGGGGTTGCGCGTGAGGTATGCTTCCTTCCAAGTCCCAGCTGAGCTGACAACACTTATGACTTATCTTCTGGCTGTTTCCAGACTTTTACTCTCGTCTTCCTTCCTTGATCCTTATCATCAACACTTAAACTATGACGTCTTGTCGGCCACCATTACGTCACGCCTTGACAATGAATACTTTTTGGCTTTTTGCTAAGCTAAACTTATCTGGAAATCACAAAATTATAACCCGAATAACGGTCAAAACTGTCCTTTGGGAACGAATCAACAGTTTTACTAATATATTTAGTTTGTACTTTGTCTAACTAACAAACCACATTATCAAGTATTAAAGTCAACGTCTCCACCTTATAACTTTAAAATGTAAAATTGTAAAAACCATATTCATTATATTTTATTTTTAGAATAATCTTTTTCATACACTAAATCAGTGCCCGAGTTGCATTGTTTCTTCTTCTTGACGATATTTGAGTATTTTTTATTTATTTTATTTAAAAATATATATATATATATATATTTACACTAAATCACGTAACTTCCTTTAATATGATATTCAATTTACAGAATAAGAAATTTTGTTATTTGCTAGAGAAATAAACAACAAAGGAAAAAGATGTCAAAATCCAATATTGGACTTAACTTGTAGATATTTATTAAGTGGGCCAAAGCGGTAAAGGGTCCAATTGAGTTGGATTTTCTCTCGTGTGAGCTCCTAATCCACAGCCACAATTATTAATCAATTATCGATTTCTCCTTCTCGTATTGGCCAGAAAACATAGTAATTTCCAGTTTCACATATATAAAGGCGGTGTTGCGAGCAAAGTTATAGTGTGCAGCACCACCACAGAGAAACCATCAATCAGACGGCTGAGAAAAACCCGACTTGTAGAACAAGAAAAGTAGAACACAAACAAAGTCACAAGGACAATTTCACACGAATACAATATATATACACAAGATAGAAATCTACTAAGGTAAGGGAGCGAGCTACCTCTCTCATCCTCTCCAACCAGACTCACCTTAGATAGCAGCAGCACGAGAGTAGATGGCGACGTCGTCAAGCTCTCTAGGGACGGGCCTCAGCTTGCATCAGAGCCGTCCGTCCTTGACTCCAACAGATAACAGCCATTGGATCCTGCGGCCGCGTAATCATCACCTGCCTCTCCGCTCTCGTCTCAACGCCAAGCCTCTCTCTCTTCCTTCTTCTTCTGCCAGGAGGTACTCATTCAAATTCAATTCGATTTTTATCAGAATAATTAAGCAAGTCTATGTTATTTATTTATTTATTTATTTGAATTTTGGCGGATGAAGAAGGTGTTTAGCTGAAGTTGCGAGTGCTCGTATAAATAACTATAAGGCTGCTGCTATCTGGAAACGACCGACTTCTGTATTCGGTGAACCACTTCAATTCAAGTGCGGTTCTTGCTCTCTTCACCACCGTAAAACTCCTTACAGATTTCTTCTATCTACACCAAGAGCATTCCTTGATAATTCTACTTTCAATTTGTCCAAGCGCTCGCTCCACACTGCTTCTGTAAGTAATTTTTCTATTGAGACTTCATGCACTAGACACATCATACATGTCTCTTCAATTACAACAAGCTATTAAATATGCTAACTTTCTATCTGAAAAACTGAAATTGGCAGCATATTTATGTTCACTGATTTCAATTTCATTTTTTTTTTTCCTATACAAAGTTCTATTTGCTATTTTTTTCTTTCTCTTCCGTTCTTTCTATTTTTCTGTATCATAATTGCACCAATTACCATTTTTGATTGATGTTCAGCAATTCAATTGGACTATCTGTTACAACACTCAACAGTAGTTGCAAATTATAGCTTATATAGTTTCATGAGCACCAACTTCTGTGTGCCTCTATTTACATTGCACTTTGTATAAATTTTCAGGCGAAGCATGCTCATGTTCCCTGTGCAACTGTGGGTCCGGATGAGCCACATGCTGCAAGTACAACCTGGCCGGATGGTGTTCTTGAAAAACAAGATTTAGATTCATTGTATCCTGAACTAGAAAGACAACAACTAGAGGCATTTTTAAGTACTGAACTTCCATCTCATCCAAAGTTGTACAGAGGACAACTGAAAAATGGTCTCCGCTATCTTATTTTACCCAATAAAGTTCCAGCAAACAGGTACACGTTATTCACAAAATATGTCACATGTACTTAGCAGTTGTCATAAGTTATGGTTACATGAAACATATAGGTGACATTTTATCGTCACGTCAAATCTAAATATTAGGATAGTTAATCCCCAACAAAACTATTCGTTTATATATTTTATTGTCAAATTCAGCCATCAGTACCAGGCGGAGGATTCTTTTCAAAAACGTTTATGTTGTTGCAACACTTTTACCCTTTGGGGTAGTTTTCTCCAAATATTAGTGATCATGCATGTCAAGTAGAGTGTATGCCCATGGTTTTAAAATGAACAAACTCCAGCATTCGCCATGAAGAAAATGGTTATTTAAAAAATTAAACTGAACAGAATTTATTTAAAAGTAATGTAGAAAAAAATTATGGCCTTGTTGATGGACATAGTCAATAATCAAGCTAAAAGATGCTATAAGTGACATTTGTTTTAAATTGGAATTCTTTGTAGTTTAGCTAAGGAAAATATTTGGCCCTGGATTTTGCTAAGGGTTGAAGTAAGAAATCACATTTGTTTACTCTACCCACAGACGCACTTAAACTTATCTAGAAATCTTCTGGAATTTTTAGGTTTGAAGCACACATGGAAATTCATGCTGGATCAATTGATGAGGCAGAAGATGAGCAAGGAATTGCACATATGATTGAGCATGTGGCATTCCTGGGAAGTAAGAAACGTGAGAAACTTCTTGGTACAGGGGCCCGTTCAAATGCATACACTGATTTCCACCATACAGTGTTTCACATACATTCACCGACTTGTACAAAGGTTTCTAATTTCTGTTTTCTATTTTGGATTCTTCTATTCTCGTATTTATTGATTTGATTCTCCTCTAGAAGTTTTATGGCCATTTCTCATGAGGCCTAAACAAGAATTACGGAAGCTAGTACTTTTTATTTGAATTGGCTATTTTTTTCTCTTCATATACCCAAGAAATCTATGAATATATTGTTTTAACAATTTTGTAGGACAATGTTGCCTTCCCATTGCACTTACTCCAATAAAAACACAAACCTTTGAATTCTTAAATTTGCACCACAAAGGATGCATGTCTTGTTTCTCTGTATTGATTGGTTGCCTTGATAGATATGTCCAAACAACCATTATTATAATGCCTATATTGACATGAATATGATGCTGCTGCCAGGACTCTGATGAAGATCTACTACCTCTTGTACTGGATGCCTTGAATGAGGTTTGGTTTATGGAATTTGCTATATAATTTAAGATACATGCCTTGAGTCACATAGATAATTCATTGTAACACTGTTCTCTACCAAGTTTTTGCTAGTTGGTGCTTATACAATATCAGCTTGACTAACTTGTTTATTTCTGTTTGCTGTGGTTACTATTTAGAAGATAATCATTAACATCAGTTTCTTCTAGTGTGACCTACAAGGATCCATCTTAAAAATAATAAAATAAAATAAAAATGAAGAAGAAGAAATTGGAATTAAATAGAAGACGGTGCAATTAATGTATCAAATCCATTACATTTCTATGATGTTTACAGATAGCTTTCCACCCAAAATTCCTTTCTTCTCGAATCGAAAAAGAACGGCGTGCTATTCTTTCAGAACTGCAGATGATGAATACGATAGAGTATCGTGTTGATTGCCAGGTATGAAAAGTATATTTTTGAGTTTTTTCATCATTATAATCATTTGCTAGTAAATATCAATGTATTTATGTGAAATTCTTTTGATTGTAGCTATTACAACATTTGCATTCTGAAAACAAGCTAAGCAAAAGGTTCCCAATCGGATTAGAAGAGCAGATTGAGAAATGGGATGCAGATAAAATAAGGAAATTCCATGAACGTTGGTACTTCCCTGCGAATGCAACCTTATACATTGTGGGGGATATTGATAATATTTCAAAGACAGTTTATCAAATTGAGGTATGAATTACTTGACTTATTATTATGTAACTTATGCAGGTCCATATCCATAGCTTATGATTTTATGAATCTATTTCTGATTCAGTAGTTTGACTATGATATCTTGCTTCTCCACAGGCTGTCTTTGGACAAACTGACCTTGAAAATGAAATAGCTTCCGCACCTACTCCTAGTACTAGTGCATTCGGTGCAATGGCTAACTTTCTTGTACCCAAGCTCTCAGTTGGGCTGACTGGAAGTTCGTCTCATGAAAGATCATCTAGTTCAGCAGATCAATCTAAAATCATTAAAAGGGAAAGGCATGCAGTTCGTCCCCCTGTGGAGCATAACTGGTCTCTTCCTGGAAGTGGTGCAGCTATCAAGCCCCCGCAAATATTTCAGCATGAGCTGCTTCAAAATTTCTCAATTAACATGTTTTGCAAGGTTTGAATTCTGAAGATTATATTTACTACTCTAATAATTTGCGATGTTGTACTTATAATGGGTATTTTGTGAAGTTCCTCTTGTTCTGCTGTTTCATTACATATCTTCTGATGGTTTAATCACTGGTTTTGTAACCTTAACAGATTTCTACCTTTTTTTCCCTTATCTCATTGTCAAATCATAATTTTGCTGTATTTTATAGTTGTGAATAATTTCTCCATATATCATGTTAAATGTAAAAGTAAAGAGATATCAAAGAATACTAAAAAGAATGCCTTACAAATTAGAAGAGTGATTGTTGCTAATTACTTATGTTATTTTCCATCTTCTATGTTTTTAAGAAAGAACATGTTATTTTTCCTACCCCGTATTTTACATAGAGAGTATTTTGATGGTAATACTTGTAAGAGCTAGCTAACTATTTTAGTATGGTATATGCAGCTTATGCATGTACTCTCCCTTTCATCGTCATGATGCCATTGACATTTAATTTGTCTAAATTGAAATTTCCAGTACTTTTTGCTGGCAGATTTTATGCAGAGTCTTACTCTAGTGAGAAGAGGGTGCAATTCTTCTTTTCCAAAAAAAGCATGAAAAATTGTATAATTCTGTTAGCTATCCTGTTTTAATTATGGTAAATGCTTTATGGTCTGTTGCAAACCTTTTGATTGTGCATGCTCAATGTTATCATCAATATCTTATCAAGGGTGTTATAATCAATGATGTTATTGGTGACAAACCCTTTGTTTGGTGCCCTCATGATACAAGATTGTATCACCCCTGTTTATTCTATATGATAAAAGGTCATCAGTGTTAAATGGTTTCTATTGTGTCTTTGGGTGATTTTTACGTGTTGGTTTTATGTTCGGTATATCAGCCATTCAGCCTTCAATAATTTTATTTGCTTTCTTTACCTTAGTATTGTAATTATTTTTTTGAATTTTGCTACAGGTTCCGGTGAACAAGGTCCAAACATATGGTGACCTGCGAAGTGTTTTGATGAAGAGAATATTTCTTTCTGCTTTGCATTTTCGGATTAATACAAGATACAAGGTGTGTTGGTTATTATGCATACTGAACTTTGAACGATTGCTTGCAAGTATAGGTGATTGTCATTTGGTCTGAGTTGTGTTTAGCATTTTTAAGCCACAATTATGTAATTTATATACTAGTGACCAGGACTCCAGGAGAATAATAGTATTGCAAACTAGGGATGATGACTCTCTTTAGGCATTTTTTGCAGTTTCATTTGAAAATTTTAATTTTTAATGGCGTTGCTTTCTATCCAAAGAGTCTTGAGTAACCATAATCTGCAATTAATATCGTCTATGGGATTTTTAATATTGATAAAAAAAATGAACCCTCAAAACCAATATTTGGGACTCCATATTATTGAAAGATTAGGGCTGTAGGTCTTTTTTTTTTTTCCTTTTCTGTTTTTGTATTGTAGATGTAATTTCATGTTCAGTAGTTTTATAAGAGTGAAGCTAATTTGTTGAAAATTTCAGAGTTCAAATCCGCCATTTACCTCTGTTGAAATGGATCATAGTGATTCTGGAAGGGAAGGATGCACAGTCACAACCCTCACCGTATCTGCAGAACCCAAGAATTGGCCAAGTGCAATTAGAGTTGCTGTTCAAGAGGTTAGTACTTCTGCTATTTCACTGTCTTCACTATCAACCTAAATGAAGTTTTTGTTCTCTTATTGATTGTTGTTTGCTTCATTTTCTTGGGTTAATTAGGTGGGTGTTCTAATTGAGACGCTCAACTAGACAAAGTTATTTTTTTTTTTTTAGGGTTTTATATTTCACTTTTTCCTCTTGCATTTGCTATTCATGAATATTACGCAATGCTTTATTTCATACAAACAAAACCACTGTAATGTTTGTACTTTAGCAGGTGGTATGTGCTTCTAGTGCAGTTTTACTTTAAGGTTAAGGAGGAGGATAAACTTTATAGTCGACTTAACATCTTTGTCTCCGTCTCTTTTGCTGGTATATGATATATATGTTTGCTGCAGGTTCGGAGACTAAAAGAGTTCGGTGTCACTAAGGGTGAATTGACTCGATACTTGGATGCACTATTAAAAGATAGCGAACACTTGGCAGCTATGATCGATAACGTGTCATCTGTTGATAACTTGGATTTCATTATGGAGAGTGATGCACTAGGTCATAGAGTGATGGATCAGACTCAAGGACATGAAAGTTTGGTTGCTGTTGCTGGAACAGTCACTCTTGAAGAAGTAATTTTACTGAAAACAGTGATCCTACCTATGAGCAATTTTCCCTCATGCTTTATGTTTCATCATATTAGGTCGACAAACATATAGTTACCTTTTTTGTTATCAACAGCAGTGTGCTCATAAGCTAGGCAGAACTTCATCCTGTGCATTTGTATTACATGTCCTAGAATGCCATATTAGGATTTGCTCCATAGTTGTATTTTTCCTTGAACAATATTTTTCTAAAAAAATTCTACATTGCACTCCTAAGCTTCTTTGATGCACTGTCTGCTCCTAAGCTGTAAAGAAAGGAAAAGGTTATTGTGCTTTTTGTCCAACAATAAAACATATTATGTTTTACTTCCTGTTTCAACATATGAACTTGTGTTGTAGATATCTTGAAACCATCAACACTAATGACACATGAAATTCGGAAATTCATAATTATGCTGTATATGTGGCTTGAATTCTAATGCTTTTGGATTGGTGATATTTGAATTGTTGAAGTTGTTCCCCTCAACATCAGTTGTTTGCCCTTGCATTCTCTTTTTTTCTTTTCCAATATCAAGCTTCTTCTCATCGTATTTTTTGTCATCTTAACCATTTGTTGTTGTAGGTTAATTCCATTGGTGCCAAGGTGTTAGAATTTATCTCAGATTTTGGAAGACCTTCTGCACCTGTTCCTGCAGCAATTGTTGCATGTGTTCCTAAGAAGGTGCACATTGATGGAATTGGTGAAACTGAATTCAAGATAAACTCAAGTGAAATATTAGATGCTATAAAATCAGGAATGGTGGAGCCCATTGAGGCTGAGCCAGAGGTGCCATTCCTTTGGAACTTTGCTTGATTAAGTTTGAAATTCATTTTCATGGTGTATCTATGTGAAAGTCATACTTTGAACTTCATGTTGAGTTATTGTATCTGCTTGTTTGTGCACAGCTAGAGGTACCAAAAGTATTAATAACTGCATCAGAGTTGGAGGAGTTAAAGTTGCAGCGGAAGCCATCCTTTATTCCTCCAAGTCCAGAATCAAATGTTACGAAAGCGCATGACAAGGAAACCGGGATCACTCAATGCCGTCTTTCAAATGGAATCCCAATCAATTATAAGGTATGGCTTACACTTATTTGGGTTGCATTTTCTCCATTATTTTATTGGATGTGGGTTATTTAGTTCTATGTATGTAATAATGTAAGATTGTTTTAGATAAAGAAGATATTTTGTTGAGTAACATTTTTATTTTTTCTTTTATTTTTCCATTTAAGATTATCATTTCATTTCTTTTAAGGTTATTTTTACCTTTTGAGTAATTTATTATTCAATACCTCTTTTATCATAGAATGATTGTTAATTTTCATTGCATGTAGTATATATCTATCATGTGGCCATTGTTCATGGCCACATAATGGGAAAGATGGCTTTGACACATGGCTTGTTTTTTTCTGTGTTGATATTGATAGGGCATGTGAATGTGTATAGCTTATATATTTCACCACCTGTATTCTTGTTTTTGTTCAGATATCTAAGAATGAAGCTCAAGGAGGTGTTATGAGGCTTATAGTTGGTGGCGGGCGAGCAGCTGAGAGTTCTGAATCAAGAGGAGCTGTTGTTGCGGGTGTTCGAACTCTTAGTGAGGGTGGTCGTGTGGGCAACTTTTCAAGGGAGCAGGTAACTGTATCTACATACATACATACACTGTAATTGTATTGTATCTAGGTAATTATATTTTGTATGTAAGAAACCTCATATAAGATTTATTGTTTAGTGCTTATTTTATCAAGTAATTTACAACTAGTGTTACTGGAGTCAAGAGTTTGCTTAGGTGGAGGCAAGAAATGGTTGATTAATTATGAATCTCTTAAACATTTCCAAACCGGATGATTTTCTGAAATAAAGCAAGAAGTTTGGATGATTTTCTAATGTTAAAAAGAAACTGGACCAAATAGGATTTTCCATCCTACTATTAGTGGCAATCCTGAATGCTACATATTTCCGAAACTTTCGAATAAGGAAATGAAGTAGAATGTTAAGTAATGTTTATAGCTTTAGATGGACAATTTAAGACTTGCGGGATTTTGCTAGTGTGTGCAAATCAGGATATTCCTTGAATAGAACAAATTGCTGTCTTCCCCGTTGTGCCATTTTATTCCATCACCTATGCCAGATGTAACATTTAAGTTAGGATAGGTTCAAAGACTACAATGCATGGCATTGAGTATGGAAAAGTTAGTTGCTCGTAATTTAATATTACAATGAATCTCAGTCCTCTGCTCTGATTGATTAAATAATTACTGTCCTATCTTGACGTGTTACTGTAATAGTGGTAGGAATGGTTCTAATTGCTATAGTTTTCCCATTCCCTTGGTACGATGATTTTCTCTCACATATAATTAATTTGCTTCCTCAGGTAGAACTTTTTTGTGTGAACCATCTGATTAATTGCTCCTTGGAGTCCACAGAGGAGTTTATTGCTATGGAATTTCGTTTCACTTTAAGAGACAATGGAATGCGTGCAGCTTTCCAGTTACTCCATATGGTGCTTGAGGTAACCTCAACCATAATCTTTATGCTGTGATAATGCCTTCTTTTGTAAATATGTAACTGCTAGGCAAGATCATATTAACATAAGCATCTGCATTTTACTATGACATAGTCATACTTCTTACTCAATCAGCTGGATAAGTGTGGTTGTGACTTGCAGCATAGTGTCTGGCTCGATGATGCTTTTGACAGAGCTCGGCAGTTATATCTTTCATATTACCGATCCATCCCCAAAAGCTTGGAACGCTCAACTGCTCACAAACTCATGTTGGCAATGTTGAATGGAGATGAGCGGTTCGTAGAGCCTACACCAAAATCATTACAAAATTTAACTTTGAAATCAGTAAAAGATGCAGTGATGAATCAGTTTGTGGGTAATAACATGGAGGTGGGTGATTTTTAACTGTTAAAATATTTTATAAGAACTTTGTATCCGGATGTGACATTTCTTATCATCTAAAGGTGTTCATTCTTCAGGTGAGTATTGTTGGGGACTTCTCAAAGGAGGAAATTGAGTCTTGCATTCTTGACTATCTAGGCACAGTTAGAGCCACCAGCGATTCTAAGAGAAACCACGAATCTAATCCAATCATCTTTCGACCGTCTCCATCTGATTTGCAACATCAACAAGTGAGAATCTAATCTAAATTTTATTTCATGTAATTTCAGATTTTCTAGGAATGCGAACATATGTAAGGCAGAAGTATAGTTCGTAAAACTGTACCCAAGTTTGGTTAGTTACTTAGTTCTAATGTTGTTTGGCTATAATTTTGACCTTTAAACCATATGAATAGTCATTTATTTGCTTTTAATCAGGTATTCTTGAAGGACACAGACGAGAGAGCATGTGCCTACATTGCAGGCCCTGCCCCAAACCGGTGGGGTTTCACAGTTGATGAAAAAGATCTTTTTGAATCAATCAGTGATATTTCAACTATCAATGGTGAGTTTATGCTCGATATCTAAAAAGTAGTCGCTTTCAAGTGACTAGAGAAAGAATGATCTAAAGCATGTTGCTACTTGTACTTAAATTTTCAATCTTCTTTCCAGAAAAAGGAAGAAAATACCTTCCACATGAGGCTTTTTAAAATATTATCCATCATATTTCTAGAAGGTTCATTTAGTTATGTGTTTTATTTTTTGAGCCAGAAATTGATATTGAAGCGTCAAAAAGTATTGAGACAAATCAAATGCTAATCATTAATTGCTCTGTCAATGCCACTTGGTTTGGCTGATATCACCTTAGTGATAGGATCTCATCGGTGGTGAATTCTGTTTCTTTTTTGTTTTTGCACGGACAACGGTGAATTTCTATGTTCACTTAACATGGTGAAGTTTGAAAGATTAGGTGCTTTGATTTTCAACAAGCTATTGTTGATTGAATAACTAATTGTATGGGGTCTTCATTTTCTAACATTATGTGTGAGATAATTTAGTTTATGGAAAGAATCAATTCGTACTTAGATATGGAGAATTCACACATTAGCTGCAATCTTATGCAGATGCACAACCAAAATCTGAAGAATTGCTTGTGGAGGGGAAGGATATTGAGAAAGATCAACAAAGAAAACTTCGCAGTCATCCACTTTTCTTTGGCATCACGATGGGGCTGCTGGCTGAGATCATAAATTCTAGGTAATTCTTCTAGTGGCAGTCGGCACATGATGTTGGACTGATACATGAATGTCTTTCTTCAAGCATTTTGCATTATCTTTTTTCGATGTCCACCAGCAAGAGCAAGTCCTCCAATGGTAGATTGTTTCTTTTTCATGTGAGCATACTAGGACTGTGATCCTAATAGGAAGGTCACAAGAATATTCTGTAGATTGTATCTTTTCAGTGAACAGTTTCTTAGAGCTTTATCCTATAGAATCAAAATAGTGAGTCAGAGTTTATATGGTGTCTGAGGGTTTTAGTTTGCTTTGTCTTTCTAATTCTCAAACTTGTATAAAAATTAGCTTACTAACTTAATGTTGCTATTGCACCACTGGACCATGAGGTATGGTAAACTATTTTAGGCGTACAGGCATTTGCATCCTTGAAAATCGCTTATGTATTTTGTTAGTTACTTTTGGTAATTGTCATGTTTAATAACCTATTGGCCATTATATTACTAACAACATGAAATTTCCTTCTCCTTCCTACAGGCTTTTTACAACAGTCCGGGATTCTCTTGGATTAACTTACGATGTATCATTCGAATTAAATCTATTTGATAGGCTTAAACTTGGATGGTATGTGGTATCTGTAACGTCAACTCCAGGGAAGGTGAGAATTCTAATTTTATCTTATCTGCATTTGGTGCTCTTCTGTCTCTTCTTACCTATTTACCAGCCCTGTACTACTTAATATCCAGGTACATAAAGCTGTTGATGCATGCAAGAGCGTCCTCAGAGGTTTGCATAGCAACAGGGTTGTCCCAAGAGAGTTGGACAGGGTTAGTTGTTATACATCTATCAGAACACTATTTATGCTACGGTGCTACCATTTAACTGAAAGCAGTCGCATTCAATGTCTTGGTATTTTGTGATGCAAGCACTATTAACTGGGCTTGTATGAAAATAAAAATCTGAAAAAGTTCGGATGACCGTATTCTCCTCTGGACAGCTTGGTGGTTTGAAGTTACTTTATCCATCAGATTTTCAATTTTTCAATTTTCTTTCTTGTGTGGGTCTGTCATAACATTTATGTTTCTTATAGTGAATATCTTCAATTGAAAGGAACTTTATTTTCCATGTTTTTTCCTGTTTCTTTCTATGGTGCAAACATGTAAGTCAATACAATGCTTCTATTGCAATCCACAGGCAAAGCGGACCCTTCTCATGAGACATGAAGCTGAAATTAAGTCAAATGCCTACTGGCTTGGATTGTTGGCTCACCTTCAAGCTTCTTCTGTTCCAAGGAAGGTAAATTGAAATGTTTAGGGCTTGATAGTCCATTCTTGAGTTTAATTCTTATCATTACATTGGATGAAAAGATAGATAAATGGTTATTTATGTTAAAAGTAATTCAAAATAATAATAAATGGGTTTCTGACCTTGATGCCTTTGTATATGGCTGCGGTATTCAGGACATATCATGTATTAAAGATCTTACTTCGCTGTATGAAGCTGCTACTATCGAGGACATATACCTTGCATACCAACAATTGAAAGTAGATGAAAATTCTTTATATTCATGTATTGGTATTGCTGGGGATCAGGCTGGTGAAGAAGATACTGGTAAGTACTTTTCTTTCTAGTGTTCCTCATTCCTACTGCCTTTTGGATCAAGTAGATTAATGAATAGATGAAGAAAGTGAGAGGTGCAAGTCTGAAGGGAGATAAAGACTTTTCAGCTTTTCAGCTTTTCTTTGTCCTGTGTCATCTGTTGTCAAAATATAATAATGGCCTTATGGTCTTCAGACAGTAATAATGCAACTCAAGATATAAATAGAAGGAACATGCTTTGACATCCAAATCCAACCATCAGAGTTTGAAATATTATGTCGTCAAACAATCAACAAGGTCATTGGAAATGTGAACTGATTTGTTATAAATTATAAAGTGTTACCGGAAGCATCTCCAAGACAAAGGATCTGTTTATATCTGAAAGTGCTTTTCTTTTTCTTTCTGGCTTTGAAACTGGCATGCTTGCTTTGGTAGATGTCATAAGAGTTTTACCTTTCAATTATGCAGGTTCTATAGAGGAAGAATCAGAAGAAGGCTACCAAGGAGTTATTCCTTTGGGGGGGCGTGGTCTATCTACAATGACAAGACCAACAACTTGACCTAACTAGATCGAGCTCCCGCTGTTGCACAGTGAAGATATTGGACCTTAGAAGGTATATTTCTTCCTGTGTGGAATGTGATTTAATCACTATAGTTTCACATAAGTTTTTATTATTATTGTTATCATTGTTGCTGTTGGTAATCATAAAAGAAGTGACCTTCATTTTTGCATTGTCAGGTAAAAAAGTGGAAAGCTCGCTTGGCATAACGTGAAGGGTGCAGTTCTGGATCCTTAAAAGAACATATAATCAAACGGAGCTATAGGGTCCTTGGACATGGGACCGAGAATCAAGTGGTCCGACAAATCTGCAACCACCCTTTGATTTCTCGTAATCATCATTTCTGCTTCTCATTGCAATCGTGGTTCGTGGAGAAGCAACATCTGTGATATTGAATTGAGTAATAAAATACTAAGCATGTAATCATTGGATAGCATAAGCTTATAGGTGCCAATTGTTTGATTGTATATTTAAACTCATTTGAGTTGCAATAATTCAATGGTTATTTTTTTAACTCATGTTTATGACTCTTGTCAACTTCATCATTACTTTGGATTTACTAATAAGACTCCATGTTGGTGTCTTAGATGCATCACATATACAACTCATGGAGAGGCAGATCAATGAGCCACACCTAAGGGCGAGAAATGGTTAGATCACAGGTTAAAAGATCGTTCCATCTATCACACATATATATATATATATATCCCCAAACAGAAATTGTTTGACAAAAGAAACCAACAAATTAATACATATGTGAAACAAGTGATCAGATTCTTTCTGCTTTCATCCTCTCAGTCATGCCATGCGAAATTTCCTCTGCCTTCTCTTAAGCTTCTTCCTCTCCTATAGTCGATTTCTGCATCAGAACTTGATAAACCTAGATGATATTTTCTGCTGATTCTGGATGATCCCATCTTTGAAAATATGTCCTCTTCACCAGGTGACTCATTCCCCGGTTGCCTCCTTGATTTATTCTCCAAGTCATGCGATGACAGCACTCCATTACCTGCAGGTAATAGCAGACGGGTTATCCTATGAGTAGAGGATGGAAATGAAAACATTTGGAACACAAAATTGTAAAAAATACTGAACATATTACTCATGGTAGATAATAAATGATGTCAGCTTATCAGAAGCTATTCTAAATTTTAGGATTTCTATTAACTAACTTACTAGTGATTTCTGCAAAATAAAGAAATGGCAAGTAACGAGACTTCACCTTCATATCCATTGCATGACAATGTTAGTTTACATGGTACGCCATCAAAATCTGATTCTGATTTAAGGCTATTCTGACTCAGAAAGTTTGTCTGCCTTCTCTGTGCTTTTTGTCCTTCATCCACCAATGCAGGTTCTGCACTTTCTACTGAAGCAGGTTTATCCGAAGGGAAAGGTGACATGGTAAAGGAGTCATCCATCACATCCGTGATCTCCACATATTGAGTAGTAGTGATGATTTCATCTGCACTAAATCCAAATGAAGCTCTATAAGCTTCCAGTTCTTCCACATCTTGTTTGGGACTTTTTGTGTGCCGGTTCTGATGCCCATTTCCACCACCATTAGAGTAAGCATCTGAGTCCTTGGAAACACTTAACCTCCCACCAGTATGAGGAAATGGTGGATTATGATCCAGATAGAATTGTGCAAATGTAGCAGGACAGAAGAAATTTGTATCTTGAGACACCCTCGAGCCACTGTTGGTGTCATGCCCATATAGTCTGCCAGAACCACTCCTCGAATATTTACCATTCTGGGGAGAAACTGAAGGATCCCAATGTGGAGGGAACTCCCTTTCAGGAAAAGATGATGATAGACATTCACCAGATGTCCTTGAAATTGGTGATCTGAGACTGCTGGCAGGACTTCCAGGATACAGAGAATATGTTGCTTGAAGATCATTTGCAGCAAGGTAATTAGTCTTGTCAGTGCCTTTAAGATCCACAGAGGATGTGAGGAACCGAGCAAATGGCACATCTGGTGAGGAGGGAGTAGTGAGGTGTGCCAACTCTGGTGGAGGAGTGAGAGGAGCAGTAGATGGCTCAGTTGTGAAGGTTGAGAAAACAGGAGGAGAAACCAGTTGAGTTTCGTGGGCATAAGGCCCAGTGGCATACATTGCGGAAGAAGGACCCCCAGGTGAGTTGGCAGACAATGACAAGAAGCAACTGGGTGACTGAGCTGTTGAAGGAAGTGCGGAATTTGTAAATGATGCCGGCGAAGAAGGTGGAGCCAGAAGCGATGGAACTAATGTTGTAGTCTGGTTGGGCAACCCAGGAGCTTGAGGACCATTTTGCTGGGCTGCAGATGCATTGCCTTCAGGCATACGAATTGCAGGTACAATACGCTTTCCACCTTTCTGTGTTCCAAAACAAGTCAGTGCCCCCCAACATCCTCCCCATCTCTTTCGCTGTCAATAACATCAATCGCTATTCAGACAAGATTGTCCAATACAAACAGAGGAATCAAATCAAAGAAATTAAATACAAGTCACTCGAAAATACATGTATTTAACTTTAAGTTGCCAAGCCCTTTCTCATACTGTCTAAATTTTGAGAGATCAGGGATGAATCCATATTCTCAAATTTATAAACAAGCATATACAAATACATGTAAGTCACACAAAAAGACAAATGTTAGAAACAATTGAGAAGAAATCTGGAGCTAATTAACTTACAGGTATATTAATTCCAAATTGCTCTCTTTTTTATTCATTAACAGATCACAAAACCAAAAGAGGGATCTCGATTCTCGATGCACACTTATTGCTACTCAATCCAAATTTATTGAAGATCTAAATCATTCCAAATAAAATTATGTTAACCAAATGAAACATCAATTATGTAAAATAGGGCGGATATATATCCAATATATTATGATATATGGAAGCAATAACACTGAGAGTATAGAGTTGCTCAGTTTATATCATTCACTAAGTACTTGCAGGATTGAAATTATTGAGATAGAGAGCATGTTATTAAGTACAAGAGCTGTTGGCTAAAGATGATGCATCACATTTCACATTAATCCATATTTTGAAGAATTGTTGCTGATAATCTTACAATCTGAATTGCGATAGTATAATTCATGGCAATGCTAATAGATCTATCAGAAAGTTAGAGGCTTGTAAGAGAAAGGCAGCCAATTTTGAGGTGGATTTAAAGTCATAAAAACTGAAAGCGAAATGGACAGCATTATATTTATAGATCAATTAGAGATAAGAGAAGTAAATATAGAAAGTAATCAGAGAAGAAGAAGAAGAAGGAAAAGAAAGAATTGACAGATCTGAAGAAAGAGAGCAAAAATGGCCAGATCTGAGAGACATACCCGTTCCTGCTGAGGGAATCTATTCTGCTCAGAACCCATAATAGTCAGAGTAACTAGTACTAGTATTTTATCAAATTGGGTGCTTGCTGTTTGCTGCTCTCACATTTCTGATTTATCTTCTTCTTCTTCTTCTTCTTCTCTCTAGTGTTCTGGGTTTGTTCTTGTTTTGATAAGATTATAAGATTTAGATTAAACGAAGGCACCACTACTACTTAGCCTTTATAAAGGGGCTTTAATACACAAGCTGACACCATGTAGATTTTGCTGGAGAGAAAAGAAAAGGATGGATTTATTATTAAAATTGAATAAGAAATATTAAATTAATGAACAGAAAATCAAGGGACAAGGAAAGACAAAAGTAAAGCGAAAAAGACTCACAGCGATAGAGATTACTGATTACTGATTACTGATTACTGATTAGTGATTAGAGAGATATAGAGTCTGTCTAGGAATACGCATTCTCCTTTCTCCAACTACACTATTTCTATTTTCTTGCTTTCCTTTTTTCTTTTTTCTTTTTTCTTTTTTCTTTTTTCTTTTTCTTTTTCTTTTTTATATAAATATTTTTTTCCATTTTCATTCTTTTCATAGGGTTGTGATTATATATTTCAAGCATGAGAATTGAGAAAAGGGGCATTAAAGTTAGAGGCATGTCATATGTGGGGAATCGCCTCATATACCCTTTTACTATTCTCTATTGCTGCTTCTTCCTCTATATCTTCATTCTTCATGTCACATACATTATTGCAACCTTATTGTCTCACCATACTCTACTACAGTACCCACCACCTCCTCCAATTTTACAACACCGGTTCTATTTTTTTATTATTATGTTGGGTCAATCAACCGCTGTATATAGTTCTTATAATCATACATCTTATAATGAGGCCAAGATTAAAAATTCATTTTGTAAGAATTGCATGTAATTTGCAATCAAATTATTAATATTATAAAAGAAAAAGATAAATATTATATATTTCATAAGTTACAGGTTATAACACCCAGTCATTACCACTAATTTGTAGTGGTAGAAACCGTGACATGCATCATTTCTCAGTCAATATAACAACATCTCAATTCAACTGCTTCAACTGTGTCTTCAGACTTCAAATAATACCACTGCTATTGCATCCACGAGCCACCGGATACACACAATTTTATTATACTTTTCCTTGTTTGTAATTACACAACAAACAGAATTCGTGTACCTCTTTCTTCAACCTCCGGCACTTGCACAACTTATTAATAACAGTCCTACAACTCTCAATGCAGGGCACAGGGAAATGTCCTCTTCCCCTGAAAAGGACACCCTCCACACTCTCTCGCACACATGTTTTCCGCACCCAGTACGTTCTTGCAAGGATTCTCACATCGAAAATCACTCTCCCGACTCGACCAGTTTTGGACTAGGGATTGGACCAACCAAGCAAATGGCATCAGGCCCCTTTTATTGCTTTGCATCTGCATCTCCTTGAATCTGCTCATCAATTCTAGTGATTACACTTGCAGATTTATGCAGCCATACCATATTCTCCAAAAGAAATAGCCAGAAACTTGCCCAGTGACGATGACTTGGCTGCCGACATCAGTAGCCTGCATCCGCCAAACAACCTGTTGTCCGCTGCTGCCATTTCACTCTCTTGCTCTCTTGCTCTGAAAGCTTAAACCTTAGAAATAACCGAGACACGGGTACAACCAACATAGGATTTATAATGCGCCTTCCTCGCATTTGGACTCACCTAATCAACTGATCCAGTACGTGCCCAACAAGTTTTTTTTTTTTTTTTTTTTTTTTGGTCGGATCGACGTTTTTTTGAAAAAAAAAACAAACAGTCCCTTAATGAATTTCTTTTTAGAATAATATATAAATTTAGGGTTCTTTAGGAAAGGGGTGACTCGAAACTCGTGATCAAAGGCGAAACCAAGACTTATTGTCCAAGTGAGCTAAATCAACTATAATTTTTTTTTTTTTATACACTGCTTGCGATACAGCGAGTTGAATCTGGGATATTTTGTGCTAAATTATCATAATTTTCTACTCAAGCAACACGCGGTAATACAAAGTTTTTTAAAGCAAACCTAAAGAAAAAAAAAAAATAAACAAGCAAAATAAACTTAAATGATTGTTCGGACAAGCATATGAAGTAAGGAATTCAAAATATGCTTCATTTATCTGTAGAAGAACAGAGATTGGAGAGGAAAATGAAACTTTAATGTGTTTGAGTCTCAATAAAATATTAAATATATCACTCTAATGAATCTAATGAGATTATCTTAATTAAATTAAATTATAAAGTAGAATATTTTTATAAATTATCAAGCAATGTTAATATTGTAATTGTCTTTCATTTATATTATACATATTATTAATAAAATAAAATAAAATAAAATAAAAAACCAAAATCATTACTTTTTGTTGTTGAAAAAAGCTCAGGTTATATTGCATATACCTCAGCCTCTGCTCGTGGCGTAGGTATTAAAGGTTTACCACTTGACCATCCTCCTTATCTTATCACCTTAATTAATTTCAAAACCATTAATATTAACCTTTAACATATTCTATTTGGTTACATTATTGATTTAAAACAAAGTGTAAGAGATAAAATTAATTTGATAGTTCTAAGTTTTAGGCTTTTAGCCCATTAAACATTTCATATTTTCATATTAAAATTTGATTGCATCCATTGAAATACACAAAGCATGTAGGTACACTTCCAAAATGTTGTTACACTCAACTAGTAGAGAAACACTATGAGTTAAAAGTATCTCTAACGGTCTCCTTTGGAGACCCGCCTTTAGAGGTGTTAAAAAGGTTAGGTCGACTTGTACTCGTTTGCTGGCTTTACTCGTTTCCATACAAACCCACCCGGCCCGGCACATTGAGGTCGAGTTTGGACATATATTTTAGACATGTTGGCTCTGAGGGCAGAGAGTGGGTCGGATTAAACTTATAGTCTAAAGCCCGTCGAATAAGGTGAGTATTGCCAGCCAAAAAATTATCTACACTCATTTTTTAATAAAATTACTTATTACGAAATATTTATAAACTAAATGAGGACATTATTACAAATAAATAAATTAAAACAAAATGTATGTAAAGGAAAAAAAAAATTCATTTAATTGAAGTAAAAAAGTAATTAGAGTAAATACTATTTATTTTATGAATGTTTGTAGTGTATTTACTCACTAAATAAATTTATTTATTTTGATGAGTGATTTATTTCTTTGACTTTTGAATTTATAAGTTTATTATTCCTTTCAAATATAGAGTTTATTTTTGTGATTTAAAAAATATTTTTTTTGGGAGGCTAACCTGCAAGGCCCATATCCACTTGGGTCTCAAATGGTCTTGGGTTTTGGGCCGGGTAGGGTTCATAAATCTGTATGAGGGTTGGACCTGAGACTCGGCCCTCAATGTAAAGGGCTAGGTAAAGCTCGACTCGCAAGGCCTTATGGACAATTTTTAGATTGGTTGGGCAGCTCGGGCCCGGTCCGTTTGACACCTCTACCCCCCTTAGCTTAATTAATTTTTGTATCTCTAATAGATCCCTTAAAGGCTCATTTAAATGTGTTTTAGTGGAGCTCACTTCCTTAATTAATGGGTGGCTTCAACCTTCCTTAAGTGGGCTTCACATATTTAGATTTATTTTATTTTTTTGAAAGAATATGATATTTTACTTTGAAATCCTAATTCCCAACTGTTCTTTTGTTATTCAATAAATAATTTGTTTTACGATAATAATTACAAAGTAAAACATCAAGATAATAATAAAAAAAATTATTAAGGGGGTCTCCAATAGAGACCGTTTGGAGATGCACTTAACTCGACATAACACGGTGATCAACAAGACACCTCTAATTCATCATTCTGCCTTATTAAACCATGCACCAAGTCTGTAATGAATTATATTGACCTACAAGTTCAAACAAAATTAATACATAATCAACTTGTATAGCAAGTTTGCACTACAGCAGCAACAAATGGGTTAAAAACAACCCAAGGCAACAATCAGACAGATTTGACAAACTGTCCAGACAGCAACTTAGCAATCTCCGGTTAAAACCCTCCATGGACCACGGGGATCGGAGGTTGGACACCACTATTTGTTGATTAGCTAGGATCATCAGGTTTAAACCATCCACGGGGAGGACTAAAACTTCCTGCTCCCGCTTGAGTGGTTGCACATATAGAGGAAGATAACAAACAGAAGACGTAATAATGAGACAGTAGGTATGCCTGTTTTTGCATTAAGAAAATTGGGTGTTAAACTGAAGACATACATAATATCCAAGCACAATTGTGCATTGTGATGTGGCCAAAAGAGAAATAATAATAATTAACCTCTCAGTAGGGGATCATCTGTCTTCATTAGACTGACATTTATGCAAATTTCTATAACTTACCATAAGCAAATCCATATTAATTGAGGCTAACAAGCAACAAACAAACGACTCAACGGTGACTGTTGCTGAATGCCTGAATATGTGGGGTGTATTCAAAAGCAAAAGCAAAAGCTAATTGGGCCATATCTCCAATTTGACGGGGTCCCTACTCCCTAGGGATCCCCCTATCCCTATCCCTCCTGGTCCATTGGAGCCCACACCATAAGCAAAACGTAATTGGGCCAAGCAAACAGAAACAGAAACAGTAGTTGATTGAACACGACCTCTAACTCGAACTGTGAAATACAAATGATAATAGATTAATGCAAAGGGCCCCAGTCCAGCAGACCTCATTCTCGGTCTACCAAACCTAGCTGGATTCCCTTCTGCCACCGACGCCCAATTTGTATTTTGTAGGGTCATCAATCACTCTCCTAACTCCCATTGATGCATTACTGGATTGCTCTACTCATTTTTAATTACATTATAACTAGCGTTAGAATATCAAAATTATCAATATCATCATGTCAAACTGTCAATTGTCAAGCAAGCCTGTCCATTTATTAACTATTTTGGACTGGTTTGTCTCAAACATCTGTCATGTTTGCAGCACTTCATACAATATATAAAGGATTTCAATCGATCACTTTTTTTTTTTTTGAATTGAAAGTAGAGATGCACATTTGGGGGAATGATGATGGATATAGGTCCCACCATTCCCATCCGTATTTTCTACACCCTTCTCCCATCTTCTCCCATTTTTCTATTTGGAGAAAATAGGGATGGGAAATTTTGTTTAAGAACCTACGCCCTATTTCCATCCCCATCCTCATTTCAATATAATTATGGGGAAATTAAGAAAATGAGGACCCATCCCTAGCCCCATTTTAATTTGGGGATGATTTTCATTCCAACTCCCCGTTTTTCCTTTTAAAAAAAATTCCCTAAATAAAGACGGGGAAGAGAGGAATTGGGACCGGGGAAAAATATATATCTCTAATCGAAAGCAGGATGACGAAAAAAAACAAAGGAAAAGAAAACAGGTTCTAGGGATAAGCGAAGAATTATATATTGTATGGTCGTTCGGTTTTTGTAAAAACAATCATTGGGTGAAGCTAGCTAGGCAAAACACGTTTAAACAAGTCATTACCAGTAATTAATAATTAGCAGAGGCCAGAGAAAGATAATTTTTAATTGTAAAGCGAAAAAGAAAAAGGGTTTCATCTCTTTAAGATGAAATGTAGTAGATATTGTGCAGTCTGCAGCGGTAGAGACTAGAGACACAAAATGACATGAGAGAGAAGGCAAACGTGCAAGTGGGGTCGGCGGGGCCGGAGAGTTACAGCTAGCAGACCTTCTATTCTCTCATCTCTTTTACCAACATTGACTTGGTCGCCTTCGATATTTTTATTACACAACTAAACTAAATTTTACTTTAATTAAATCAATGTGTTGCTTTTGATGATTAATAAAACAAAGAGAAGAAGATATTCTCCCCCTCAGTTTCAGATACTCAATGCAGTCATTTTCTGTCTAATTATAGTAATTATGTTTTAACAGACCTCTGATGACACAATTATTTATTATCTGTGTCGGCGGAGATGTTGATAAGGAAAATGTTAAAATAAGAAACGAGTGGTACAAACAAGGTTGCAGACAGACAGTTGTGTGTAATAATGGACTTTGAACTTGATTTTTTTTTTTTTTTTTCCTTTCTCTCCCTTATTTACCCTTTAAATAATTATTAGCTTTTCTTTTTTTTCTCCCTAATAAAAAATACAAATCGGTCTTCCTCGTCTCTGATCGCTGTAGTCATCAGAATTGTTGAAGTTGATTGTTCACTTATGTAATGTTTATGTACGTAAAGGAAGATATATTTTTTATATAGAGGACAGATGATTGAATTGTTGCCTTATTGGTTTGAACTCTGAAGATTAATTGTTTGGTTGGAAACAGAGGAGGGGCCACAAAAGGAAGCTGCTTCGTAATCGTATATAAAAGCAGAGAAAAAAGTGAAGAAAGCTCTTCACTAGCTCTATCAGTGGATGAGTAGCTGAATTCTAACAAAAATGCAGGCAAGTGCCGGTTTGGTTGCCGGTTCTCATAACCGGAACGAGCTTGTTGTTATCCGTCAAGACGGGGAATCTGCCGTAAGTTGACTCTGTCTCTGCTCTTTTGCAATTCAATTTTGGGTTTTTTTATTTTTAATTTTAAATAATTGATGTTATGATAATTGTTGCTGGAGCAGCCTAAACCGTTGGAGCAGTTAAGCGGACAGATATGTCATATATGTGGAGACGATGTTGGTCTGACAGTTGAGGGAGAGCTTTTCGTGGCTTGCAACGAGTGTGCCTTTCCAATCTGTACGACTTGCTACGACTACGAACGAAGAGAAGGAAATCAAGTGTGTCCTCAGTGCAAGACCCGATTCAAACGTCTCAAAGGTACTCTCTTCTATCTTTTTCTTTTTAAACGTTGTATTGTATCTCTGTATGGATGTTTAAACAATTGAATTATCGGCAGGGTGTGCTAGAGTGGACGGAGATGAAGAAGAAGACGGCGATGATGACTTGGAGAACGAGTTCAATGTCCAGCAACACGCTGCTCTTGGAGCCGAAGCAATGCTTCATGGCCACATGAGCTATGGCCGCGGCTTCGATTCCGATGTGCATCATGTCGTTAATACTCTTCCTCAAGTTCCACTGCTCACCAACGGTCAAATCGTTGATGATATTCCTCCTGAACAACATGCTTTGGTCCCTTCTTTCATTGGTGGCGGCGGCGGCGGCAAAAGGATCCATCCAATTACCTATTCGGATCCTCCTCTTCCGGTGCAACCTAGATCCATGGATCCTTCCAAGGATTTGGCTGCTTATGGCTATGGCAGTGTTGCTTGGAAACAGAGGATGGAACATTGGAAGCATAAACAAGACAGACTACACATGTCTAGTGATGACAATGGTGCCAAAGATTTTGACTATGATGCTGATGCTCCAGATCTTCCTCTGTAAGTAAAACCATGGAATTTTTTGTAATTCTATATTCCTTGCAAAGCATGGATAGAAATTTAGTCTGACTCTCAATTTGTTATGGAAAGTATTGTACAATTGCTTTAAGGTTTTCATTTTTTTGTTGTTGTGGAGATTTCACATTTTCTTTCCCTTGTGGATCAGAATGGATGAAGCTAGACAGCCATTGTCAAGAAAGTTGCCAATTCCATCCAGCCAAATCAACCCTTACCGAATGATCATCATGATTCGACTTGTAGTTCTTGGCTTCTTTTTCCATTACCGTGTCATGAACCCAGTCAACGACGCGTATGCCCTGTGGCTCATATCAGTTATCTGTGAGATCTGGTTTGGTCTTTCATGGATTCTTGATCAATTCCCAAAGTGGCTCCCTATTGACAGGGAAACTTATCTGGACAGACTGTCCTTGAGGTGAGTAATCTGTTAATTATTTATGCTTCAACTCCCATCTTTTGAGTAAACTTACACCTCTTGCTTATTTGTCACTTTTCAGGTATGAGAAAGATGGCCAGCCTTCTCAACTGTCACCAGTTGATATATTTGTTAGTACAGTTGATCCACTAAAAGAACCTCCTTTGGTGACTGCAAACACAGTTCTATCCATTCTTGCAGTGGATTACCCAGTTGACAAGGTCTCTTGTTATGTTTCTGATGATGGTGCTGCTATGCTAACTTTTGAGGCACTGTCAGAAACATCTGAATTTGCAAGGAAGTGGGTTCCTTTCTGCAAGAAGTTTAACATTGAGCCACGGGCACCTGAGTGGTATTTTGCTCAGAAGATAGATTATCTTAAAGATAAGGTTCTCCCGTCCTTTGTGAAGGATCGAAGAGCAATGAAGGTGAGCAAGTTTCTACTCCCTCAGTTCTATCTCGCCATTCTTTGCACATCCCATTACCAGACTGACGCTAATTTAAATTTCAGAGGGACTATGAAGAGTTTAAGGTACGGATAAATGCTTTGGTTGCCAAGGCCCAAAAGGTCCCAGAAGAAGGGTGGACAATGCAGGATGGGACTCCTTGGCCTGGGAATAACGTCCGCGATCACCCTGGCATGATCCAGGTATGCATGTATTAGTTACCTTTGCGTATAAGTTTCATTACAACCCATATTTGTATTGTGGTATGACTGTATTCCTCAACTATTCCATAGGTTTTTCTTGGCCAAAGTGGAGGACATGACACGGATGGAAATGAATTACCACGCCTAGTGTATGTTTCCAGAGAAAAGAGACCTGGGTTTAATCACCACAAAAAGGCTGGAGCAATGAATGCTTTGGTAAGCATTTTCTTATATTTACGTGAAATTCACTGAAAACATGATCTTTCATTAATTGTATAATTTTATGTGATCATTCACTAATTGTATATTTTTGTGGGCTTCTTCGCTAAACAGGTCAGAGTCTCGGCTGTGCTCACTAATGCACCTTATATGTTGAACCTGGACTGTGATCATTATATCAATAACAGCAAGGCTCTTAGAGAGTCCATGTGTTTCATGATGGATCCACTGATGGGAAAGAGAGTATGTTATGTCCAGTTCCCGCAGAGGTTTGATGGTATTGACAGGAACGATCGATATGCCAACCGGAACACTGTGTTCTTTGATGTAAATATCCATCAATGAAAATTTGCAGATCGGTTCATTTCTTGTTCAAGTAAATCTTCTTCTATGTAGAGCTAATGTATGTCCCCTATTTCAGATTAACATGAAAGGTTTGGATGGCATTCAAGGACCTATATATGTAGGGACAGGATGTGTGTTCAGAAGACAGGCACTCTATGGTTTTGATGCTCCAAAAGCCAAAAAGACACAATCCAGGACATGCAACTGTTTGCCTAAGTGGTGCTGTTGTGGATGCTTATGTTCTGGAAAGAGAAAGAAGAAGAAGACTAACAGACCCAAGTCCGAGATGAAGAAACAAACCGCAAAGAAAAGAGATGCATTACCTTTGTTTGCTTTGGAGGGTACTGAAAAGGGTGTTGAAGGTAATCCTGGTTTATTTAGAATCACGTTTTAATGAGTTATAGCTCACCAATGTTCGAGTTTAATAGAGAGAAAAATGAAATTCAGGTATTCTAAAATGCCTTTTTTTCTATAAGGAAATAGTCTAGTTGGTTAGGTTCTTTTGATATTAAATTCCATGTCCAATTCTTTTAAGCACTTTGTGAAATGTGTTGGTAAATTTGAGGATGCTTCTACTCTCAAAATTGGTTATTTGTAATCTAACACCTTTGTGATTGTCTGGGTCTGTGAGTAACATAGGCTACTTGAAAGAAAAATCTCAACTGTCCAGTCAACCAATTATTTTTGCCCTCTAACTATGAAGAGTTTGAATTCAGGAGTTGAAGGAGAAAATGTTGGGGAACTGCCTGAGGAGAAGTTGGAAAAAAAGTTTGGGCAATCTCCTGTGTTTGTTGCATCTACATTGCTAGAGGATGGTGGGGCGTTGAGAATTGGTAGTCCCGCATCTCTGCTGAAAGAAGCCATCCACGTCATTAGCTGTGGCTATGAAGATAAGACAGAATGGGGAAAAGAGGTAAGATAAACGTTTGAATTCTTGAACTCAGATGATTCACTTTGATGCAACTGGTTTGACCAAGCTTTTCTTTCAATCTAGGTTGGATGGATCTATGGCTCTGTCACAGAGGATATATTGACGGGTTTTAAAATGCACTGCCATGGATGGCGGTCCATATATTGTATTCCTGCTAGGCCTGCGTTCAAAGGATCTGCACCAATTAATCTTTCTGATCGTTTGCATCAGGTCCTTCGATGGGCCCTTGGATCAGTTGAAATATTTTTGAGTAGGCATTGTCCTCTCTGGTATGGTTATGGAGGGGGTTTGAAGTGGTTAGAGCGTTTTTCTTATATAAATGCTACCATATATCCGTGGACTTCAATTCCTCTGCTGGCATATTGTACTCTTCCAGCCGTGTGCTTGCTGACAGGCAAATTTATCACTCCAGAGGTAAGAAATCTATAACCTTAGAAATTAGAATGGATAGCCTTGCTTTCGACTTGACCTGTTTAACCTTTGTACGTATTGCAGCTGAGCAATGTTGCTAGCTTGTGGTTTTTGTCACTTTTCATCAGTATTTTTGCAACAAGTATACTGGAGATGCGATGGAGTGGAGTTGGTATTGATGAATGGTGGAGAAATGAGCAATTTTGGGTTATTGGAGGAGTTTCAGCCCATCTATTTGCAGTGTTCCAGGGGCTTTTAAAGGTTCTGGCTGGTGTTGATACAAACTTCACAGTAACATCAAAAGGAGGGGACGATGATCAGTTTTCAGAGCTGTATGCTTTCAAGTGGACCACTTTGCTCATACCACCAACAACACTGCTTATTATAAACTTGATAGGAGTAGTTGCTGGAGTATCGAATGCAATAAATAATGGGTACGAATCATGGGGGCCTCTATTTGGGAAACTCTTCTTTGCCTTCTGGGTGATAATTCACCTCTATCCATTCCTAAAGGGTTTGCTGGGTCGACAGAACCGGACTCCCACAATCATTATTGTCTGGTCAATTTTACTTGCTTCCATCTTCTCCCTCTTATGGGTTAGAGTTGATCCATTCCTGGCCAAGTCAGATGGCCCCAAGCTTGAGGAATGCGGATTGGACTGTTTTTAGAATTGGTTTGATAAAATTTTATTGTGAGTTGGGTATCTGTTTCAACACTGCGCTTGGCTGCTATGTGTAATCAGTAATGTATGTTTTACTGGAGGGGAATAATGCTCCCCTTTATTCTTTATTAGTTTGGTTCATACACGGAAGAGAAGACGACTACACCGGTTCTCTCTTGCACACTATTCGATTCACAATAAAACTGGCCTTCGTCCAGCTACGAATGTAAACTTCTTGGAAAGTACTGTTATATATATATACTTTGGGGTTTGTTCTTTGGCTTACGGCCCCAAATGTTGCTGCATAACTGTGGTTTTTCTACCATTTGGACCACCATATCTTTTCTTAAGTTACTCTATGTAAAACACCCCTCAAAAATATAAACTTTGAACACAACTAAATCCAACTTAAAAGAAAATAATCTAGAAAATGTAGAAACTATCAAATCATGAAGGAGAACTTCAACGAGGCGGCCATATATACTAGTTTTTTTTTTTTTTTTTTTTTCTCTCTTTCCAAACTACAGATCTGACACTGTCCATTTTCTCTTTTGTTTTTCTAATCCGCTTTCGGTGTGATCTGAAGAGTATAATTAGGTACATCCCCATAGAGTCATCAATTATGAGATGGTGCATAAAGACATGCTGTGGCCCATCAAAGCCAGTATTTCATTTGGAAATCAGTTTATATATACAATCCAACATATATGACTACTATATAGCCCTCAAAATTGAACAAATCGAAATGTTTCATATATGATATCGAAAAACACAATATGTTGCTGAAAATAACTCCGTAGATACAGATAGCACAAAAAATGATTCACAACTCTTCTGCTTTTCCCTATGTTTTGGTATGTGAAGCTGATCCTCCTAAGTGATCAGTTATATGCAAGTGAATAGATCCAGATTCAAACCTGTGATCAGAGAAGAAAACTTGGTGCGAGTGATGTGATCTTGAAGGCATCCAAGGGTTTCAACAAATTGTATGGGAGCAATGCCGAGGGAAACATGACAATCCCAGTCATGGTTGTCTCCTCGATGCAACATCCGTCCGTCCCATAATCATCAAAAATTAAGTTGATCAGGCTGCGGAAAGATTGATGGACACTGCCAATTCTGCTAACTGCTTCCTATCAGAATTGGCTACAAGTTCCATGGAGATGAAGTGTTTTGGTAAATTTTCTAGATCTTCTTCTTTAAAATCATAAAGTGGTTGAAGTTTCTTAGCTTCAATATTTGCTGCTTCAGCCTCAGTAAGTAGAAGGTTAGCTTCTTCTAGGTCTCCCAACTCTAGGGCAGCTGATCTTTCAGCTGTAGCAGCACCAGCAGTAATAAGTAACCTTTGGAATCTAGCCACCGCCACCTCTTTTTCCTTGCATAAAATCAGTCCTTCAGTCTCCTGCAATCTGTTAATAGTGTCTTTAATATCATCCTCGAGTTTCTCAAGTTCTAAAACGGATTTTTCCATTTCACTCTGTATGCTATCCTTTTCAAGGCTCAATGACTTTGCCTCAGCAGCTATTCGTGCAGCTTCCTTGAAATTTCTTGCAGCAGCAGCTACTTTCTTTTCTGCTTCAAGCTCTGGGGCTCTTTTGTCTATAAAAAATATTCTCTGCTTAAAGGATGATATATTTTGCTGGATGCTAGATTTCGTTGAAGATAGTTCCTAAAAACAGAGAAGATGAATACCAACTTAACAAATGGCATCAAATCGAAAAATTAAAACAAAACGGGGACTGACTGTTGAGAGGATTTGTAAATGTTCGCATTTTATAGTACAAAAATGAACATTGTTAACTTCTTTTGACTAGGAATATCAATAACTTCTTGTGCATCCATGAATGCTACAACAAAAATGCAGAAAATGCAGATGAGATCAGAAACTTAAGCCATATTTTCAGGTGACTGAGATTTAAACAGTTTAGCTACTTCAAGTTTCAAAAAGTGAACAACTTCAAAGAATATTGAGTTGGGGGCTTAGTAAGGTGAGGAGTCCAACAGCAATATGGGAAACTTTCTAGGATCACAAGTTGAGATGATGAGAGAAACCTTTTCTTATCCCTGTGAAATTGGACAACACTATGCTATTGTATATGCTTATATTAGTCCTATTTCCTTTGGTTCTTAGAGCCAAACCAAATAAAAGTATAGACCTTTAACAGATTGTATTAAATAGATGAAATCTAATAAAAAGGGAAGTAAAGGTAACCTGTAGGGAAGCTCTAGCTGCAGAAACCTCCTGCTGGAGCATCTGGACATCTTCTGAAAGCTTCTCCTCATTCTTTGCAAGCCTCGCTTTATCCTCCCTCGACTTTAAAATGGATGACATCAGACTTCTTCTCAGCCCAACAATATCCTGATAGGCTTGTGCCTCATATGAAGATACTTTGGCAAGTTCCTTAAGCTTTGCTGCCTTGTCTGCTTCCTCATTGAAAAAATCATCAATTTCCTTCTTTTTCATAGACAGGGCTTCAATCTCCAAGTCCAACTGAGAAAGCCCCGATTGCAATTTATCATACTTTTGATCAATACTAGATTGGAACTCCTGAAAGCCAGTTACCACGTCGGAGATCCTTTGCTCAACTAGTTGGATTTTAGAGTCATTTTCGGCTATCTCCTTCTCCTTCTCCCTCACTAAAGCAAGTAGTGTCTGCAGTTCATCTGTCAGGTCATCCTTTTTCTTACAAAGAAAAACTTTTTCTCTCAAGTCATCCTCAATTGAATGCTCAATGGAATTGTTCAACACCCCACGAGCTTCATTTACTAAATGTGATTCGATTTCTACTTGTATCTTTTTGCCCTCTAAGGCTTCAGTTGATGAAACCCATCTATCCATTTCTTCTGAAGACAGTGCTTCTGTTTTCTTCAACAATACATCCGCATCATTTGCAGCTTCCTGCGAAATTATGTTGATATGATGAACATAATTGCAAAATATAAAAGCTTTCATCTTGCAGATGTGTACATATACATATAATAGAATGAAAAGAAATAGAGTGAACAAACCGCAGAGAAAGTGTCAAGTAGAGAAGCGCATTCTTGTTCAGCAGCAATTTGGGATTGTAGAACGTTGTGCAATTTAGAATCAATAGCATCGCAATGCGCTTCAGCTTCTCTAAGAGCAAGAAGAAGAGCATGATTATGGTTCTCAGCAGCAGCAAGGTCGTCGCTGATTCTCTGGGCAGCCTCGAAATCTTCGGCCTCACAGGCATCATCCAACTGCTTTTGGAGTTGGGAGTGCCTAAAGGAGGCCGAGTGAAGTTGGTCTGCAGCCTTTCTTCTTTTTTGGATGGAATCTTTGCGAGCAGAGGAGACAGAGGCAGCCGATTCACGAGCACGCTTGAGCTTCTCAGAGATGAGGGTCTTTAGCTGCTCAAATTGTTGATGGGGATTAAAGCTATCATCATGAATTGTGTCAGCTGAGGTAGAATTAGCAGAAGCATCATGGATTGTATCAGCGGAATGGTTTAGAGCAACAGAGGTAGAATTTGCAGAAGCATCATGGATTGTATCAGCAATATGGTTTAGAGCAAGAGAGGAAGAATTAGCGGAAGCATCATGGATTGTATCGTCTTCATCAGGATCAGGATCGGGATCGGGATCATCGTCATCAGGTAAACGAGGGTGATCTCTAGCGTATCCGATCCGTAGAGCAGAAGCTCTCTTTTTCTTTCTGGAAACTTTAGGTTTGGTATTAGCAAGACTAGTAGGAGTAGTAGAAGGAGAAGGTTGATCACGGTCAAGGGTATGAGTTTGAAGGGTGAGATCAGAGAAAAGGTTCTCGTCAAGGGCCTCGGATGTTGTCGGACCTGCAGCCACAGGAGTGACGCTGGATTCAGATTCAGATTCAGATTTAGGATCTTCAGCAGCGAATTGAGAAGGTGTAAACAAAACCATTCCCTCAAACAGCGAATCCATCTCGTCAATCTCCATGTCTGCTCACTCAATTTTCTCCCCTCGAGTCTCGACTCGATTCTAAACTCTAAACTAATCAATCACAAGACTGAAATTGGCTTTGCTTCCGCCGTCTTGTTCTTTTTATAAATCCAGGCCCAACTATAATGCCCATTTTTTTCAGTCTTGGGCCTTCCACGTTAATCCACTAGTGATTTTTTTTAAAAAGAAAATAAATTGGCAATAATTATAATAATAAGTGTCAAACAGAGAAATTGGGAATGGCACGAATTATGTTCATGTGAGAGCATGTAATTAGAAACATTAAATATTATGTAAGAATGTGATTAAGGAATGGGTTGGAGCCTGGAGGGGAAGAGATATAATAATGATGGAATATCTCCTCTTCCTCGGTTCCTGAGTTGGCCTTGACTTGTCTATCAAGTATCCTTCTTACTTTGCTGTTTTGCACACAAACTCAAATCTTTATTTGTTTCCACTGGAATAATTACAGCACACAGATAGTATTAGAGCCTAGTATATCATCATCGCCCTAATTACATCTTTAATTAGGCTGAGGGCCTCCTTAATTCCTCCAAAAGCTATGGAGGCAGAAGTAGGTCATGTCACATGTGCGTGTTTACGTGGGAAGCCAATTAATCTAAACCATCATCATGAATCATGACGGTGTCCTCACCCTCAGCCTCAGGTTAGCTTGCGAGATTGATCTCTTTCACTATCTTCTTCATCTCCTCAACACCAGTAATCCTTCATCTCATTACATGGACCTTTCCGATCTCATTTCCATTGAAAGTTGTCAACATGCTCAGTTACTCTTCTAATCTATCAGTGTGTAGAGTAGAACTGAATCAGTCTGTATTTACTTAACAGATTTCAGTATACTTGGGAGTTGGAACACGCCTGCTTACATATATCCAACCTTCCAAATACTCTCTCAGTCGAGATCAAGATAATGCAAACATTCATTATAAGTGTTCTGAGACCTCTTTACCATTATTATGTATTTTCACTCATCAGCCACACAGGCTTTAAAAACCAAATGCACTTTTTACTTAATGGACGTCTGGAAATATATTTCAATTCTGAGTCAATTATACCAGTAAACTATGAAGTATGAACTAGTGACAGTCTTAATGTTAATCTTATCTAATCATTTACCCAAAAAAAGTTGCAAACAGGAGAACAAAAAGCAGCACAACAAAGCAGACAGGCAACGAATAGGATGTCTGTCACAAAATATACAAATAAATAACAAAAAGTGGAATACGACACCCAGAATGGGGAAATCGTGTTAACCATGTACAGTATTAATTATGAGTCTAGATTCCATCTTCAGAAAACTCTTTTGGATCCAAAACTAGTAAGCATTTGCAATCATTTATGTCACAGACTGAATAACAAAAAATCTGACTTCCATTTCATTGATCAGTCAAACAATTTATTTCCACCCCCACAAAACTTCAATGCTACATAATATACCATGTTTCCACAAAATGAGGAGCTGTTGATACCTTCTACCTTGATAACAAAAATGAGGACTGCTCGGGGATAGTAGGAATTATAATAGGGTTTTCAAATCCTTTCTCTGCTTTCAGAATATCTGACTTGACCTTGCTATTTTTGTCCTGACTGCCTCAGCGCAGTGACACAGACCATATCAAAATAATTGATTCAAATCCTTGCCGTCCAACTAAAACTTTTGCAAACTCATAAAAGCTTCTAAATCAATTTTTAATGGTAAAAACTCAACATTGAACACATGGCCTACAAATTTTCAACTTAAACAATGGTTTTACATTTATCGTCCCATCATAATCCCATTTACTGATTTCTTTGAACAAATAACAAAATAAATAAATTAAACAAGAAACAAATTTTCTCAATGAATAAGAGCACAATTCCTAAAATAAATGTGTGTTGCAGGGTGGGCCAGCCTATAGACACAATGTCTTGCTGCTGAATAAATGTGGCAACGATAGAGACTAAGATAAGCTGAAATCAATAATAATACCTGTATTTCCTGCCAAAAATGTTCTACTCTACCCCTTAGACCCGCCAAGCTCAACATCTTTCACTGGAGTGTTTTCCACTCCCTCCTTCAAAAGTCTAATTTCCTCTTCCGTGAGGCTGTTCTTTGCATGAGGTAAGGTCTTGGTAGACTGCTTATCAACTTCTACAGCCCAACTATATATTATCATGCCAACAACAGCAAGGAGCATCCCAAGTATGTTTTTGAAAGTCAACTCAGAATCAAAGAGCAGCCATCCCAATGTGAGAACACAAACTGTTTTCATGTGACCCAAAACCTGGAAGGAAACTGCTGAAAATCGCCCAATGCAGAGGTACTGACTCACATTACAGAACACTGCTAGGGTACATGATAGAAGAATGAAAAACTGCATAAATTTACACCAGCCATTAGATATAGTTAGCAAAAGTGTCTTTTCTTGCACATGTATCCATCAGAAGGATAGAGATAAAATGGAGAGAGAATGAGTACTCACGATGGCCCCAGAAGACATCTTATAATTTGTTATAAGTTTGCCATTAAGATAGTAATCGATGAATGGACCAAAAACAAGGAGAGAGAGAGCTTGTATTGGAGCTGTCTTACTCAGCAATTCAAAAGATCCAATTGAGTACTTCTTCTGTAAGGAACCTATTGTCTGTTCACCAGAAACGTTAAATAGAGTCAATATCCACAAAGGCTATGGACATTGTATTAAAGCAAATCACAAGTTTTTTCAATGAGATATTTAGTATCATGATCCAACAAAAATTCAAAAGATTGTACTAAAGTGCCATAAATTTGACTCACATAATTTGAGAGAACTAAAATTTTCTGAGAGAAAACTGTTAAATATCTACTCTCAAGCTGAACAAAAACAAGATACTAAAAGAAATTTTAGCATACAAGTTCGAGACGGAACTTTAAATAGAGTTGGCTCCTTATATTTTTTGGTTCATTATATACATGTTTTTGGTTTCTTTCCCCATTTTCAATCTCTTGCTACATTATTCCATATATCAACGTAAATTATATGGAATAAAATTCCCACACTAAGCAAAGCAACACTAGGTTAGCTTATCTCATTTGCTGTTTGTACCATTAACAAGAACATCATTGACTTAACTTACATTTATCAATTATCATGTAAGTTAAACTTTTCTCTTTGATACTCAGAAATCCCCAACCTTCTTTGATCACCAATCTCTTGCACAAGTGCATGACCCCAAGGAAATTTGAACCCCAAAAGTGTTTGGTTAAAGCCATGTAGGTTCAAATTGGTATTTGATAGTACCAGCTATAGCTTAGTTGATGAGATCTGTTATAAGCCAAGTAAATTAAAATTACATCTGCATGTCACTCACACTGTAGTTTAGGTGGTTTTGGTTTACTCTTGACTCTTGAGTTGTAAAGTCATTATATGAATCAACTAGAAAAGGAAACCTACAGCATATGATGTATCAGTTGTCTATGTATCTTAAACAACAAAGTTTAGACCATATACGAGTCTCAAAGCAAAAGAATTGGAAATTATGTAAAGAATACTTACAATCTGCTGCAAAGATGTAGACAAAACGGCTAGACAGGCACATATAAAACCTTTGGCATTCACTTTGACATCAGTAACAGTGCAAACACCGACACCGATAACCACAACTATAACAGCTAGTTTGACTCGTTTGGAGTAGTTTTTGTTGTGAATGATCCATTCCATAACACAGACCACTGGAATCATGCTGAGTTTAGAAATCTGTGATAATAAAAGAGATGATTAATTCAAATAATATAATATGAAATGGAAAGATAAGTTGGAAAAATAGGAAAAAGGAAGAGGAGATACTTGGTAGAATCCGACAGAATTGAGCATGAGGCTGAAGTTCATGCAGGTAATAGAGGTATTGGCGACAATAGAGAACCAGAGAAGCTCCCACAAAGGAACATACTTGGAAGCGGAGAATCCAGTTGCATTTGACACCAAACCCACCAACGCCGTTACAGCGAAGTGGAAGCCGGTTAGGGTCGTGGCTGCAACATCAATAGAGCATTAATAAGGAATGGATCCAGGTGGAGAGATCCGAATCCGAGTATATTTAAATGAATTAATTAAATTAAATTAATTAATAAAAAAAAAAAAGAATCCAGATCGGAGAGAGACCAAAGCTGAAAGCGTAACCGGAGTTGGCCATGAGCTGCTTGTTGGCCATAATAATTCCGACAGAGCTAATAACGTTCATAGCCCAGGCGCCCACATCTGACACCATGGAGGGCCTCTTCTCGCTCTCCATTTAAATATAAAAATCGGAGGAAGAGGAGGAGGAGGAGATCTCAGGTTGGAGTTTGTATTAAGAAAGGGAATGTTTATATATGTTAATGTACAATGAGTAGTAATATTAAAGGAGGGGAATGTGTCGGTGAAAACAAAAAATGAAAAAAAGAGATCTGGAGGGACTAGGGAGACCTATCACGTTTTCTGGCTGCCTTAGCTCCTCCGTCCTTCCTAGTTCCTTCTCCTTCCCCTTCACTTGCACTCTCTTTTTCTTTCTCTTAATCACCCCCATTCCACTTGTATTGTAAAGTAAAAACCTTCGCTTTCTATTACCAATTGGGGGAATTACAGTATGGTCCTTATATTTTAAGTAAACATTACTTTTTTACTTGACTTATGTGTATTAGAATCTTTGCTCCTCATCTTTTTGGAAATACATCAAAATGGTCCTTTGACCAAAAATGTAACAGTCAAACATAACGAATACTGTGAAAAATACTATTTTACCCTCACTTTAAAATAATTGTATATCAAAAAATTGAAAGACAAAAAGATTAATTGAAAATTTTAAAAAGAAAAAGAAAATGGATTATCACCATCCATCCCAAAGGATGGTAGAGATTAAATAAATTTAAAAATTAATGTTTTATTAAAATAAATAAAAAATCCCAAAACTTTATCTTTGAAAAAATCTGATAATTTTAAAATTTTAAAAAAAATAATATTTTTGATTTTTTTTAAAAAATCGGATTGGGTATGGATACCCCATATCCATCCCCATATCCGTTTGAAATATATATCTCCATCCCCGCATCCATCCCTATTTCTAAGGGAGCGGGGAGGATTCGGATAATCCGTTAATTAAGATAGAGATATCCATCTCCACTTCGTTTATATTTATATCCGATGAAAATACTTTAATTTTTTATACTTTACAAGAGAAAAATGTAACTAATATATGTAACGGTACATTTCATCATATTTAAAGAGAAACAAATACATCAAATAAAGTTTAAATATAAAAAATAATAATAACTTATATGATACATAATACAATTTTTATATTTTTAAAATATTAAAATCTATAATGGATCCAGATGAGGATAGATATCTATAGACAATATCCTAGAAATACGATGAGATCTGGAATTTGTTTTGTTAATTTTCTTGAGATTGATCAGGGAAGGTCTGAGCTTTTTTCTCTGAAACCAAAGTGAAACGATAAAAAGAAAAAAATCAAAATGATTATTTGACATTTGAGAAAATAGCAGAAACATTAAATTATCCGGATTGAAATCGTAGCTGCCAAAAACTCAAGATTACAAATCCAATCCTCCAAATTCAAGCTCACTCAAAATCTACGCTAAAGAAAAAAAGGAAATCCATATTTTTTTCTTTTTTAAAATATTAAACTATTTTCTTTTCTTTTTATTTTTTTTATTTTTGAAATTGTTTATTGGTATACATGTCACAATTGTATATTAATTGTGCATAAAGACATTAATACCCCTGTTTCCGTTAATTTTGATTAGCCATTGACCGATGGAGGGACCTTTTTGATGCATTTCTAAAAAGATGAGGACTAAAGACCCTAATACACCTAAGTTGGTTAAAAAAGTGATGTTTTCTTAAAAGATAAGGACCAAACTGTAATTCCCCCTTACCGATTTGTCCAATTCAATCGACATACATACACTATTACTATTTAACACTCTTATCTTTTATTATTTTACGGTTACCTTTTATCTCCAACAACTTCTCACTATTTCTCTTTTTCTTTTTTCTTTTTTATTATTTTTTTTTAATTTATATAAAATAATTAACTTTCCATGAGAGCTTTCAGACCTCATCACGTGCTTCAGCTGTCGTAACTGACATCTGTCGTGGAAAAAATGAATCGCGGCCAATGTAGTAATTTGTTTCAAATCATGTTGTTAGGCCTTAATTTATGATACATAAACGGTATAACATTGAATATCTCAAGTTACAAGTCATCTCGTGGCATACAACTAGGGTTACAAGATTCAATATCTAATATTTTGCAAATGAATTAGCTGAATGCAGACATACATCGTTGCATCAAAAATTTAGCTACATTACAATGTCATCAATCTCCAAGTAATGAACACAATAACCAAATACTTTAATCTAAATGTACACCTGTGAATCTGACACATAACACACACATACACTCCCACAGGATACACTAGTCACTCAAATGTATGGCAGCCACATACAAACAATGGAAATAACTATCCTCTTCCCTTTTGTCTTTCAATTTGGAGCTAGGATGTGCTTCCCAGATCATCTACTTGTACAGATGCATCCATCAAATGCATACTCAAGTCCCTTCCCTACTGCACCCATAACATTATACATATGATAGATATGCGTTTACTACAAGCATCAATCCTTGCCTGTTGTAGGTTGTCTTTGTGCACCTGGTGGTGCCATCGGTCTTGGGAAGTTAAAGTTCAGCTGAACATCTGCCGAGTTGGGAGTTTTCACATATGGGCTCTGGGATGTTCAATTGTTAGGGGGGATGGAGGAAAAATAAAGATCAATAACATGGATTAGAATGCAAAGTTAAGATATGCAGGAGGTTCTTTTATCCCCCGATACATATAGGCATTTTTCAAGAACAAAACACATGCATGGTATTTGCATATCATAATAAGGCACATATTTAACATATATGATTCTATATTTGATCTCTCTGTCAATTAATCAATGTCATCTTTAACTTACATTTCTAGTTATCTAGCAATTTATTGAACTCATAACATTAGTAACAACTGTAGATCACATACAAAACTTTTATTTTTGACAGGGAAGATAATTTACTAATTGAAAAGGATGCGAGTGAACTAAGAGAAAACAGTTTTTCTGCCCAAAAGATCATATCCGCTTAAAAGCACTCAGGCATTTGACAAATAACAGGATTCCAAGTATCAGAATTATAAAATTCCAGGTATCATTGAAACAAATGCCTTTTGATCTTCTGATAAATACATTACCACACACTAAACTGCATGGACTTCATTATCACATCTTAATTGGTTCCTATATGATCTTTCAAAATTTGTTTGGCTTTGGAATGACTAAAAACATAAGAAATGCCAACTGTTTCCTCTTTTCTAAACAGAAAATTACTCTGTGTGTGTGTGTGCATGTACCTTTTGGTAGGAAAGACAACCATTGTCTACACATACATGTAATTATTAATAAGATTACAAGAATCTTAGGTATAATGGGGCCTTGCCTACTTGATATCTTTCATGTCTGATTTGTTATGCTCTTTGATTTTTCCTACACTTCATTCTCACTTATTGAAATTTGACAAGATAAAATTACAATGAACAATACGATTCTAACTCTCGTCAGTGATATTTCTTTTACCAAAGCGGCAACCTTTTATTATTGATTACCCATAAATTAATAACTACTAGTATTAAACAACTGAGATGTATGTCATAAGGATGAACATAATGAGCTTATCAAAAAGCAGTAAAGAGGTACCTGCGATGCAGATGTAGAATGAGATGGTTCTTCACAATTTAAAGATTTTGGTGATGTATTAGGAGAACAACCTTCCGTGCGCGGTTCATTTCCGTTCAGTTTATGTATTCCACCACTTAGCACGGTCTCACTATCACTTCCGTTGGCTGATTTTGCCCCCTAAATTTGTGCCATTGTTTCCAAAGAAGTTACACATTTATTGGAGAATTCAATCAGTAAAAATTGAACAAAGTTGTGAATAAAGGAATGAGAACCGATACCTGGAAAATTTTACCAAGTGTTTTCAACCCCTTTGCTCGTGCACGAATCTCTTCTTTCTTGGCATTGTTATCTTGAAGAACCTAAAATAATTTATTTGTAGATTACCACCTAAGAAACTGGACCTAAAATCTAACCCAGTGCAAGTGAAAGACCATAAATAACAAAAAGCTAGCAAAACAAACCATTTGACAAACGCGAGAAAGTGTGGCTTCAATATCAGCTACGTTAAGCTTCCACAAAGAATCTATCATCAATTTCTTGTGGGATTGCATGTAATCTTCAAGCTCTTCCTCAGTATAATTTCCTTCCGCACTAAGCTGTTTTTTCATGTCCTCCTGCAGCTGGATCAAAGCAATGGCACCTAGCACCACCAGCAAAAATACCAAAAAGAATGGGAAGTTCATTAGCCTCTACAAATTTTCCCTCTCGCAGCAATTTTTTTCTTTCAAGATTTAAACAAAAGAGCTACTCCAACCCCATTCCACTACTCGGTATTGTAACTAATTTCACTGATATTAGCCCCTTAACAGTGCATAAGCAGAAGAGATAAGGTTGTAAATAGATCATCAAAAATTTCTGCATAAGTATGCGTATGTTTATTAAAACTAAAATCACTCTCTAAAAATGCAGCAACCAAAACCCCATCAACAGGGCAGATTAATTTTATTTTGTTAAAAAAAAAAGAAGCAAGAAAGAAACACCCAGCCACCCAGGCACATGCCTGCGAAAACGAAAGCAAACCTAACTCAATGCTACTTTGTACCCAATTACCAACCTGTATATGACCACAATGCAGAACCAAAGAGTAACCAACAAAAATGAATGTTGACAAGGCAGCAGCACATATTTACCTGTTGCAGCTGTCACTTGAGATTTGATATAGTGTCCTTTGTTTCTAAACCATTCAGCAATAAATGGCACCCCAAGATATATGGCTTTCTTCCCAAGCTCTTTTGCTGCTTGTCTTGCATATATATAGCCAATTGTATTCAACATGTCAACACCGTAAGCTGTAGAAATCAGACCACAAACAAGTCAGAAAAGAATAGTTTTCCACTGTTTAAAATTTAAGGTGTGAAATTGCAACAGATGAAGAAGGAAAATGATTCCAAAGACAAAAATGACAAAACTGCTAAAACTTTACTCCATAAACAGTAATGGTTCAAATACAAAGCCCGTTTTTATAAAAGGAGAAATATAAAACCCATTAAAAGAATAAAAAACCTGCTCGATAAAATCAGAACCATGCCTCAGCACTGCATTTGCAGAGCATTAGTAAAGTGTGCATCTCTGAGCTGTACTTCATAAATTGATTTCATAGGCATTAGCACTAGCATTCATCAGAGGCCAATTTTTCCTTTTTTGATAAATTAATTACTGAGACCATAATAGCCACAAGATCATAAAGTTGTTACACAATGGGAAAATGTAAAGGTAGTCATGTAGAGAGAGACTTTATTTGTATTTTTATCTCTCATTTTCAGGATATTAAAGGCAGTCAATTTATTAGTACAGATGTATTACCCGCATTAGATAGTCTTGAAACTTCAGCTTCAGCATATTTAACAAAGTCCTCCTTGTTCCCTTGTACATATTGATTGAGTCTATCTTTTAGCAAATCTACAAGTTTTTCTTCTCTTTCCTTCTGAACAATCTGTAATAAAAAGATGATTTACACTTGGCACTATTATTTTGTGAATGGTAGGCCATGCACTAAGCACCGATTAAATACAGAGATTGAGCATACATAAACAATTATGAACCGGTCACATCTTACCCATAGCCAATGAACTTCTACTTTTGAAAAAAGAATCAACATAGCATTTTTTTTAAAAAAAAATAAAACATAGAAATCGGACCATGTAATCTGTCAATTCTTAAAAATAATAGTCTAGTTGTATCTTCCCATAAGCTATAGAAAACAAATTATACCATCAGATGATGGATTCCATTCTCTTTAGTGAGGTGTAAAGACAAGATAGCTAAATTATCGCACCAAAGAACTATAGAGTTCCACTATTTCATGATTTTCATCCTAAAACCTGCTGCTGTTGAGTAAGTTTGGATTGGGCTTAAGGAAGTTAGCCAATATATCTATCCTATAATTGAATCAAAAACCTCAATCCTCAGTTCCTCACAACAAAGTAAATTGCCAAAAGAAAAGAAAATTATTCAACATTCACGGTGTTCATACTCAACGAGATTATCAGGCCAAGTAACAAAATAAATATTAAAAGACCTGTTAAAAAATAAGATAAGAAATCAATAAACCCAAATTCTATATAGTGAGATGTAGTTAAGGATTAACCCTCATTTTCTCTTGCAACTTTTTGGTATCAAGCTGTTCCCCTTCGGTGAAAATGTCCAGAGAAGCCATCGATGCCATGGCAAGCTGTCCTATATATTCCTCAAAAAGCTCACTTCCAAAGAGCATAGCAAAGATTGCTGCAGGATCAATAATGGCCTCCCTGCAATAAAAAGGTATCATGTAAATCATAGCAGAAAAGAATATTACATTTCAAGTTTTAACAACAATCTAATCATGGTCAGAATACATATAACAGTCTATCCGAGATTAAGAAAAAGATACTAACGTTGAGATTCCTGATTTCCCATAAGCATCGTATGCTTGCCGTTGGGTTGGATCACTCAGAACCTGGTAAGCCTCTCCCAAAACCTGAATTCAAACGAACCAACTTTAGATAAAAATATACTAATGACTTAAAACAGTTAACACCATTTGTTTTGTGGACAGATTGTTTATTTTTCTCTTATATCTTTATCTTCTATTATAATTTATTTAATTTTGATAATGAAAAAAAACACACTCCATTCAACCCATAGAAGAACACGATGGTGATAGCATCAAGAAGAAAATTCAATAAGAAATAATAACTATTCTGGTTTAAAGAATCCCATTTAAAATATTGTGAAGATGACCAAACCAGTATGTATCTTGCCATGATGGACAAGTCTCTCCATGGCTCCATGCAACAGTGTAATTCAAAGCTCCCAATATAATCTAATGATAAATTAATTAAGAAAATTCAGTTGTGATATGGCCTAATACCAAATGTCCAAGGTGAAGTAGAGAAGCCATATTAAACATCTTGCTTTCTTAAGATGTATGTGTGTATAAAACTTACACGAAGGTTTACATACTTTCTGCGTTTAGAGTGAAATCAAATGACAATTGAAACAATATAATCGGAAAAAGTGTAAAACATACCTGAAAATTTTGAGCAGCTTGTGGATCATTTGGGTTTTTATCAGGGTGTACCTGCCGTGCCTGAAAATAAAGTTGACCTTATTGACCATGAGTAGGAGTAAACAGAAGAGCATTGCTGCAACTCTAACTAATTGAGAAGAAAATAATTCAGATTCAGTTGTTGTTTGTTTTAACTTTTAAGAAATATATAAATACCGAATAAAATGAAAAAAATAAAATAAAAAAATCCTCATTGGATTAGGAGATCTGCAGAGGAAATGGATGGAAGCAGTTTTGAACCACATAACCTTACCCTTATCTATCTATCTGTAAATATGGAAATGAAAATGGAAGATTGAAGATTGGAAGAGAGAGGATGGAATAATAAAAATAATAATACCTTGATGTAATAAGCTTTTTTGATCTCGGCCTCGGAAGCCGTAGGGCTGACTCCGAGCACGTCGTAGTATTCGGTCTCCTTCACCATAACTTTACTTGGATCGGATTATCAGATTCTTTGGAAATCAATCGTACAAGGTAGAAAGAACAAGAAGGACGGCGATGGGCGATGGGCGATGGCGTTACTCTTTCACGCGCTGACCTCTCATTCCTTCGAAGTTGACCATAAGCCCTGTATTCCAATTTCCATTCGGCGTCCTACTTTTTTATTTCCCAACTCTTGTATAGTGTATACTCTTCTTCTCTTCTCTTACTATTTTATTTGACTTTTCTCCTTTTAAAATTTTAACCACCCATTTCATTGTATTTCAAAACAAACCCACTCCCTTCTTTTTAATTTGTATCAACTTTACCTTCCAATTTATAGTTTCAAATTATCACCAAGTCAAAGTCGTGTATTACTATGTATTTAATAAATATTGTGATTTTTTTAAAACATTAATATCGGGATAAACAAATCAAAACAATTATTTAATAGTTAAGACATATTTTATGGTCCTGACATTGATTTGACGTAGTTACTTACACATGAATTATATATGATCAGAATAAAATAAGATCAAATTTTAATAATGTATAAATGCATTAATACACTGTAAAAATTCCCGATATATATTGGGGAATCGACCTTAAGGTGAAGAGGGGTCATGACCTCATATGCCAATTTATAATTTTTTTTTTAACAAATATTTTGTTATTTATATTTATCTTACAAAATTTCTTGTCATAGCCCCATTCCTCCAAATTTAATGAAGTTGGCATGACCTCTCTAATTAGAGTTTAAATTTTGACACCTAGCCATCCAACTCAGCTGAGATCCAAGATCGGCGACAGCGTGCAGCGACGATGGCCACGGCGGCGTAGGATGTGCAGCGACGATGGTGGATGTGTATCGACGACGGCTACGGCGACGGCGACGTGAAGATAAGCAACGGGTTTCTGCCGTCCTCCTCCGCTCTCACCACCACCAAACCCTACAGCTTTTCGGTGGCTTTTCTTGCTGCCGTCGTTGTTGCAATGGCTCGCGTTGCTGTCGTAGATGCACATCCGCCGTCATCGCTGCACATCCCGTACCGCCGTCGTTGTCATCGCTGCACGCTACCGCCAATTTTGGATCTCAGCTAAGTTGGATGCTATTGGATGAGATGTCAAAATTTAATTGGGTTGGTGCAATTAAGTTTTTCTCCTCTAATTATCTCTCTTCCAAAATTTATTGTCATGGCCCCCTAATCCTTTAATCGTGTTTAAATGTTGTCACATGTGAATTGTCAACATTATATAAATCACACTCTGATATGATAAATGTTGTGCTAGACCATTTGTTACAATTTACGTGCTATATCATTTAGATAAAATTTTGGATAGATTTATGGACAACTTAGCATTACAAGTATGAGAGTCAAAGAATGTGAAAAGACGGAAATTATAATTAATAAGAGTAATGCTTGACATCTCAACAAATGATGTAACAGTTGGTGCATTGATGCATGTTGTTAGCGAGTTCAAATGTTAAATCATAATTAATGTGTATCGATTTTTTTTTAATTTAAAAATTACAATAATTTAGGGTTTGAAAGGTGGGGGTTGCCAACCTCATATATATATATATAAGTTAATATCTCACAAATTAAAATACAAATTGAGGTATGATGTGTGATGTTCATTATGGGTCTCATTATCGTAGTGCCAGAGGGCCAAAGTGGGTATTTTGTTGGGTCACAATAGTCTTCAAACAATCAAAATAATAATAATAATAATAATAATTTTTAAAAATGACAATATAATGTTGATGTGGTGATATTATTTTTACGGTTGAGTGTTCGAATCGAGTTTCATTCCCTCGAACCTTGAAATAATTATATAAAAAAGAAAAGAAAAAGTAAAAGTCAAATGTTAATACTTTTATTTAATATATCAACAGTTTTGTCAAATGCATTTTACATCCTAATATATTAGAGGACAGTGTTACATGCAATCAACCATCCACATCTAGTTCAATTACTATTATAGCCATTGATCATTGAAATCTTAGATTTAGCTATTATATAAGAACTTTATATATATTTGCAGTTATGTGAATGATAGTTAATTTTTATTTATTTATTTTTAATTTATAAATATTTGATTTTTGTAGGATTATTAGATTAAAATCTAATGACTATATACATTATATGTATAGTAGCAGAACCGTGAAATCTTATATCCAAAATGATCATGTATAGTAGCTGAATAGTGAAATCTTATATCTAAAATGATATTGTGATTTATTGAATATGATTTTTATTCGTTTATTTAGTTTTAGAAAAGTAAAAAGAAACAAACTTGACCAAATAATTCTAAAGAGACAATTATCATGCTTGCAAACGTATTCGGGTGGATTCAATATATGACGGGGATACCTGATATTGTAATCATCGTTGATTAGCAAGAAGAATATATGGCTCTTCAAGAATATATCATTTTTGCATTTCAAAGACTTTACATGATGCATCAAAACAATCATTTAGAGGATTTAATGAGTCCTAATGAGCAAATTATCTTAATTATTTTTGATCATTTGATTTCTTAATAGTAAGAAAAGAAAGTTAATAACGAATAGAAAGTAATGAATAGTCTGGATTATGTATCAATGGCCAGTCTCTGGTAGAAGAGAAGGTTCCATTGGAACAATTATTTATTTCAGGGCACCTTGTCTTTTTTTTTTCATCAAATCTTTGGACAATTCCTCCATATATTGTTCATTCGCAACAAAATATTTTCTTTATGCAACAGTAAAAAAACACATACCTTTTTTAGAGAGAAATACTAAAAGATGATAATCGACATCTTTCATTATTTAAGGTGTTGTTTACACGATCCAATTAAATTCACCGGATGTAACAGCAGTATAATCTTCATATTGAAATTTTGTTGGACTTGATTATTAGATCCTAATATTTTAGGATGGAACATATATTAATGTAAATTACAATAGTATATATGGTTAAAATTGAAACTAACTATATAATTAGTGGAGTTTTTATTTTTACACTATATTAGTGTTCTTGTTGTTTTTACAAAATTTTCCACTGATGAGATAAAAATACCCTTATAAAACTATTTATTTATTTATTTATTTAATAAGAAGAAGAAGAAGAAGAAGAAGAAGAAGAAGAAGAAGAAGAAGAAGAAATACCCTTGCAAAACTATTTACTTTTTTTATTTAATCAAAAGAAGAAGAATAAATTTGGAAGAAGAAGAGGTGGAAGAAGAAGAAGAAGAAATTTGGAAGAAGAAATCAAGATTTCCTTAATTTAATACACCGGTCATTTCAATTGTATACATCGGTCTTTTTCAATTAAACACTTACATTTGATTTTTTTTTTTTTTTGGTGCGTGTGTGTGACAAGTGACTTCCATTGGAGGTCTCGGACCTCTATCGGAAGTCGCCGAAACCTCCAATGGAGGTTTGAGCGACCTCTAATGGAGGTGGGCTCGACCTCCATTGGAGGTGCTCCAATAATTAAAAATATATTTTTTTAAAATCTTCCTTTTATAAAGAAAATTAAATTTTAAAAATAAAAATAAATAGAGAAGATATATAAATTTGTTTGTTCAGTAAATTTTTTGATAAAAATAGTGAAAACACTAATTCCAAGTAAAACCATAAACCTCTTAAATTTTTGGTTTAAAAGTGCTATTTCCTTTGATAGATACTTAGGAAAATAATCATTTTCCCCCTTGTAGTTTACCATATTAGACACTTTGCCCAATCTAGTTTCAGTAATGATCATTTTTTCCACTGAAAACCAAAATATTAGACATTTTACCCCTTAACCGTTAGATGGTCCGTTATTAAACAACTTTGATTGTTAAAAAATCATTTAAATAACTTTATTACCTTTAAACAAATTAGTTATGTCCCATAATGACATAACTAATTGTTTTTTAAGAAAAAAATGAGAAAAAAAAAAACTAATGAAAGTATTTAAAAAAAAAAAATACTTATTAAAATAAAAAATTGTAAAATTTAATGAAAAAAAATTCAGTATTAAGAAAAAAAAATGTTTTTTACATTATTTTTACATTAATGAAAAAATTTAATTATCTTAACATTTCATTCTTTATATTAATGTTTTTTAAATGTAATTTTTATTTTTACATTTAATTCTTTATATTAATGTTTTCTTAAATTTTTTTTATTTGTACATTTAATTATTTATATTTATTTTTGTTTAAATAATTTTTTAATTAAATTTTATAATTTTTATTTTCGATTATGTTTTTTTATTAGTTTTAATTTTTTTTATTTTTGATTTAAAAAAAAAAAACAATTAGTGGTGTCATTAGGGGGCATAACTAATGTGTTTAAAGGTAATAAAGTTATTTAATTGAGTTTAAAGGTCAAAGTTGTTGACTAATGAACTTCCTAATGATTAGAGGGTAAAATGTCTAATATTTTTTTTTATAGAGGAAATAGTTATTACTTAAACTAAAGAGGACAGAATATCTAATATTTTTGTTTTAAAAATTGAAAATGACTACCATGCCCCACGCGCCACAAGTGGCTCCGTCTTGTCACATGAATCCTTTATCACAAATTTCTCATATATACTTATGTAAAACTCACAACTAGTAGATTTCATAAAAATAAATAAATAAATTAAAAAAAACAAACTCACAACTAGTATGTTTGTAAACTGTAAAATATAGAGAGTGTGGAGAGAGATAGGGTAGGAGTTGAAGAAAGAATGTCAAACTCAAACGCCATAGCAAATGGGCTGGCGGGAGCTGGTGGCGGTATTATTGCTCAAATAATCACTTATCCCCTCCAAACGGTACCAATACAATCCCATTTACACATTATTTATGAATTATGAATTATGATTCTAACTTTCATTTTATATTTTAAAATGTTTTAATTTTGCGGGAAATTTAGGTAAATACGCGGCAGCAAACGGAGAGAATCGCAAAGAAAGGCGTCTTTGAATCGCAAAGAAAGGCTTCTTCTGGCAGTAGCAGTAGCACCCTTGTTCAGATAATTCAGGTATTCTTCTACTATTAATCTTACAGATTACAGATGATGTTCGATTCATTTCATGTTCAATTTTTCACTACCAGGTCATCAAAACCGAAGGTTGGGGAGGCCTTTACAGCGGTCTTAAGCCTTCTCTATTTGGAACGGCTGCTTCCCAGGTCTCCCTACCTCTAACTTGTAATTGATTCATAAAATTCCCAATTCAAATTCATACTCTCAGTACATATTATTTACCATCCAGGGCATCTACTACTACTTCTATCAACTCTTCAAAAATAAGGCTGAGGCCATTGCACTTGCCCGCAAACATAAAGGACGCGGGGATGGAACACTTGGCATGTTCTCTTGGCTGCTTGTTGCAGCTCTTGCCGGGTACCCAACTTGTTTTTATTATCATAAGGATAAGGTCACTGCAAAATCTGTTGCTGTTTTCTTATTACTATTGTCTTCTTACTGCTATTGCTTTATTCTGGCAGGTCCTTGAATGTGTTACTCACAATCCCAATATGGGTTCTTGTCACACGAATGCAGGTGCAATTTACTTTCAAGTGATTTTTAACTTTAGCTATTCTATTCACAGTGAATGTCAGATTATTTTTAATCCCCAAGGCCGTGCTTCTGCTGCTTTTGAAATGGTTTTGTTTTGTGCAATCTTACACTCTCTTGTATATCTCAAGTTATGGTAGGTATGGCTAGGCATGTTCAACTCAAATTTCACTTTGAAAGTAGTTTCAGCATTAGCTAGAAATAGACGTGATTACGTGAATGAACCTTCATGGCCTCATGGGATTACCTTGGTCCAGTTTCAATATATATATTCCATGCTTTACAATATAATGACTATTTGTGTATTACCTTTCTTATTCGTCTCCAGACGCATACTCAAGCAGAAAGAAAAATCATGGAGGGAAAGAAGGAAGCCCTAATGAGGGAAGCTTCTGAAAGTTCATCAGTTTCAACTTTGCACGAGAAATTGGCTCAACTTGATTCAATAAAACCTCGTCCTTATGGAACGTGGCACGCGGTTGGTTCCAATTATTTTATCGGCCTGTGCATAGCATGGACACGTTTTACATTCATTAGGACAATGACATAAATCTTATCGGTTTTTTATACATATTGTTGCCTTTTAAGTCTTTTAACATATAATGTATTGATTATACTTTTTGCAATGTTAATTTTCTCAAGGAAAAGTGTTTGATTGATCTAAATTTTTAAAATTACAAGTGATGTGGTTATTTTGTATTTTTATGGCACGCTTTTGTACTTTTTGGTATGCCAAAGATTCCATGATGCATGAAATTATGAAGAACAAACTTCTGACAGATGTCATTTCACAATGTTTCTTGTTGGGCAGAAATCAAGATAGATTTTGAGTTTTTGACTGCTGAGCTTAGGGTTATCACATGCATAATTTTATGAGTGAATTTGATATCTCACAACAATGATTTTTGTTTATGCGTTGTCTGTAGGCATGTGAGGTTTATAGTGAAGCAGGAGTTGCTGGATTCTGGAAAGGCATAATTCCTACACTTATCATGGTTAGCCTCATCCTTATAATTATATGATGTCTGAATTCAATATTAAGTTACTTATTGATGTAACATCGATTTCTGCATACTAGGTGTGCAATCCCTCTATCCAGTTCATGATTTATGAGAGCTCGCTGAAGCATTTAAGGGAAAAACGTGCTGCTAGCAAGTTGGGATTGAAAAGTGTATCAGCTTTGGAGGTACAAGACATAATATGTGTAATACCTAGTCTTTATGGGTACTTCGGTTTTCAGTAAAGCAAAACTGCACTTAGACGAGAAACACGAACATTGTGTTTGAGTTTTCTATGTTTCTCTCATCCTCCTGGCCTCAGATAGAGTTGGTGCACCTGTGTAAGCCAGAATGTTTTTATCTTGGCGTGAACAGGTTTTTTTACTTGGGGCCTTGGCAAAATTGGGAGCAACTGTGTCAACGTACCCCTTGTTGGTTGTCAAGGTAAAGGTCATCCCTATTTTGCTTATGCCTATGGGGATCAAGTCATTTACACTATTGATATAGTTGGATATATTTTTGCTGATGGTTAGTAAAACTCTTATTTAAAATAAAACAAAAAACCTAATCAATAGGTAACCAAATTTATAAATTGTAATTAAAAATTATATACATTTAAAACGTTAACAAAAAATATTAAAAAGCAATCTCTCAAGAAGTTATTAATCTGGAGGAGGCTATTGCATACTCCATTTATTATTATTATTATATTAAAAAAAAAACAATTTCCTTTTGTTATTAATCTTTTGGGATTTTTTTTCCATTTCGGCCTTTTTTGGGATTTTTTTTTTAATTTCTTATTTTTTTTTTTTGCATCTAAAATTAATTAACAAAATAGTCATGCTGTTAGATTTGAAGAAAGTCCATAAATATTGTAACAATTGTAGGGGTTTTCTTTGTCAATTCCTTAACTAGTTAGAGTGAATTGTAAATTGGCCAATTATTAGGAGTTGACATCTGTATTATTTTAATTTTTCACTTTCATTATTTTAAAATTCGGTGTATTATCTTTAACCGATTGTTATCAGGACAAATGTAGTAGAGTAGAATATCTAAATCCAATTATTATTATTTTTTTTTTGAAATATTACTATAATTCGGGGTTTGAGGGAGGGGACATGACTCGAATCCACAACCTCATTGTGCAAGGGTTTTAAAAATTTTCCCTAATGAAATTTACACTTATTTCTTGTTTTGTGAATTGTTGTTAACTTCTTGGGCTGTCTCAACAAAAACACGTATTTGACATTAGTTGTATGCACTAAAAAAGTTGCTTGATTGTTATCATTAATTCCTATGCAGTCGAGGCTCCAAGCAAAACAGGAGATTGGTGGGAATATCTCATTAAGATACTCAGGTTACGTTTTAGATGAATTCAGCCATATCTCATTTTCAACATATTTCAGAAATATATCATCATTATCCTTATTATTGTCATAATCATTGCATTTGTTGATTTTATATTATAACAAGTTAATAGCATCAGTTTTTGTGATCACCAGTCATCCTAATTTTGGACAACTATATAGTGTATATATAAATACATATATATATAGTAACTTTCTAGTGTGGGATCCTGCATGAATTTTTCGTGCGGTTTCACCAATTCCAACCGTTTGGAATCAATGAAACTGCACGGATATTTTGTGCGGGATTTTGCGGTTGATAATTTTTATATATATATATATATTCATATATAGTTGTATGGTATGTATGTATCTATGTTTGTACGTATATAAATATTTTAATGTGTTTTATTTTTGGAGAGAAGCTTGGGTGGGACGGGTGCACATGTGCTGCCCACTCAAAACATATCACATGGCCTGAAGTCATCTATGATTAGATGAAAACTAACTCCATGCCACTTAGCGTGTTTTGAGTGGGCGAGCACATGTGCACCCATCCAACTCAAGCATTTATTCTGTTTTTGATGTCATCACTTATAAATGCCATCTTACTGTTTTGAATTTCTCTTTGTTTCTTCACATTGCCAGTCATGCACATTGCATTGATAATTCTCTCTGTATTATAGGTTGGTATGTGTTAACTTGTTCTTCTGTTCCAGTTTTGTTTGCTTTGTCTGAAATAAAGGAATATATCCTCATTTTTGTGTGTGTTAAGGCTGTGATGACTATCCTATAGTTGGTGGGAATGGTAACTGATATTTTACAGAACAGGTACTATTGATGCAATAATTAAAATGATCCGATATGAGGGATTTCCTGGTTTTTACAAGGGGATGAGCACAAAGATTGTACAGAGTGTTTTTGCAGCTTCTGTACTATTCATGGTAAAGGAGGAGCTTGTTGAAGCTTATACGAAACTGGCAGTTAAAAGCCAGAAACTTCTATCAAATGTAATAAATTGATTCTTCATTGTGTACAAGGGATACCTGTGTTCCCTTTTAATTTATACATAATTGTAGCTTAAATTCAGTGACAGAGGCTATCATATGACATTGTTGTGGTTGAGTCACTAAAAGATTGGCAACACAGGCCTGGATAACAAGTTCCTTGGACTTAAAAGTGTTCTGTGGGGAACTTCTTATGTCGTATCACAATTCTGTAATTTACTCATTGCCTGATGTCACCTTACTGCTATTCAAAATTCAAGGTGCAATAGTCTGATATGAGACATGGCTCTCATAACTTCTTTCTGAGGTCTGGACTGCTCTGCAACATTGCTTTGGTTCTATTTTGGACTGTATGCTTTTTATGGTTTGTGTTTGTTTTGCTTACAAGTTTGGAGAATTTCTATACGTCTTTTAAAGCATCACTGTGTTAAGAGAGAGAAGTATGACCAAAGACCCCTTTTCAGAGTAATTGGCAAATGAATTTTGGAATTTACAAAAGTGGCTATATATTTTCCGTTCTCATGTTTTTATGGCTCTTTCCTTAGCTTTCTTAAATTTTAGAAGTTAGGAAATGGAAAACTTTGTGTATGAATGTAATTCATGTAGTTATGCTTTTATAACTTTTTTCCTCAGCTATTGAGGTATGTATAAGTGAACTGAATTGATGATAGTGTTCAATTAGATGTTACTGATTTATACTTTTCATTAGTAATTGCAAAGTTATAGTGTTTGTGAACCTAAGAAAAGAAAAAACTGTATACATATTTAAATTGATTGAAACTACTAATGTCTTGTAGAACCTGAAAGCTCCAGTACGTTTTGACTTTCCATCATACTTATATGTTACAACTGATTTGCTTACTGTTTAGCTGTTTAATTCAATTAGTAGTTTAGCACCTTTATGATTTTGAATCATTTTGCCTTTGTTAGAGTTCTTACTATATTTCTCAGTGTCAGTGGTACCATCATGCAGCCTTGTGCAAAAGAATTGCAGCTTTGAAGACTGAGGGATGGTGCACTCTCGTTCCTTAGAAGTTCAGTGGATGAGAAAGGTAATTCATAAGAGTAGAGTACAGAAATTTTGCAGGTGCAACTGATACCTTATGAAACCATGGATTGCTGTTTTGCCCAAGTCAATTAATGATCTACAAGTTTGCTTGCATGGAGGTAGATTTCAGAATGTTTTTTTCTTATTTTTTATTCTTTTAATAAGTTCTTCATCGAATAGAAGTAATTTTAATAAAATCACACTCCAGAAAATTTATTTTATTGCCAAATGCTCTGAAGTCGTACTGATTTTAATCCAATACGCCACTAAGCCATCAGTTGTAGGCTTGCAGGTACATGAGAGAAAGCCCATGACTTATGGGAAAGATGTATGCCAATGCCATTGATGTGTCAGGGACTGTTTGAGTCCATTTTGCTGCGTAGCCATCTGGATTGCTTTATGCTCCATGTTAGTTAATTGTCTTAAGCTACAACATGCAGTTAGGGATTATGCCGCACGTGTCTTAATTTTGGTTTCCCCTGACAGAGAATTTCCTTGCAACTCCATGAACGATATAAACTACAGATGAAAAGTAAGATTGAGTTAGTCCTATGCCAGTTTTATAAATTGATTGATATCTTTCAGTACTTACATGTTTCTTGCACTGTCTTGTGAATGATGATCGTCATAAGCTCTGAAAGAGCTACATCGGAGCTTAAGATTCTTTCTAGCTCTGCTTTCTTTCTCTTTATTTGCATTCTCAAACAATATATCTTGACTATATGGTTCGACACTTGCATCACTCTGCTGAATTGAGGACAGTGACAACCGCCTGTGTTTGGCCTTCTCTGGTTTTATGATGCAGTCCTTGTCTATGTGGAATCTTGCTAAAGGATTCATTTTGGGATCCGAAGTGGCACCCAGTTGTTTGTCCTCTAACAAAACTCCAGAGAAGGTTAACATCTGGTGAGGCCAAGTTGTGGCTGCCTCTAGTTCTTCTGTTGGACATGTCTCTTGTTCTTGAGATGTTGGTTTTCTATGCTTCAACTTAATTTGCCTCAAGTTATTATCTGATGGGGAAGATGGGTTTTGATGTGTATGGTGCATTGGGGCTTCAGAATTTCTGTTATACACAAATTCAGGTGGAAATAGCGCTCTCTCCTGTTGTCCGGAATGACCATGTCCTGCGATCAAGTTTTTACTGGTGGAGACTGTATCTTGAATGGTTTCCAAGTCTACGGGTTCTATGCTCATATTTATTGTAACAGGGCATCCAATGGCGTCTGTCAGAGCTCTTGATATGCTTTCTTCGGACATTTGGGCTGCCAGCTTGTCTTCAGGTCTTTTGAACATCAAATGCACGATGACCTTGGCTGTGAAAAGTGAACAATCAATGGAAAAAGAGAGAGGAGAATTTACCTAAACGAACAAGATAACAGTTGAAACAAATTTTATTATATGCTGCGTAATAGTAAAAAGGGCATTACCACTAGATACGGTTAATGATGCAAGCTTCACTTGGCAATACAAGAACTCTTTCATATATTTACTTTGTATTTTCCCCAGCATATTATACCAAATGTTTTCCATGTCTCTAATGCAGTCTAAATTACTGAATGTGTCTGTTTTGTTATGGGATAAATTTTGACATAGTATGCATTCTGATTCTGTGTTGGACTTTTCACCTGCAAGAAAAAAAATGATAACTAGCTTTATGTTGCTGGCTGAATAGAATATATTTTACTTGCATAAAGAATAATCTGTTATGGCCAAAGGTACCTGAGGGTAGCATAATGTCTCTTGGCAGGGCAGTTCCTGTAGATGTTCTATCAGCAAAATCTTGCCTAGTCATGTGTAGAAGGGCCATAAATATCCATGTTGTTTGGTTAATTGATGACCTGGGCTCTTTCTCTATTTCAACCAATATCTTTAAGGCATAGCTCAATCTCTCTGAATGATTGTTTGCTGCAGAGAATTAGAAGGTAGTATGCAAATGTAAAAAAAATAAAAATAAAAATGCACAATTTAAAGATAGCTTAGGAGAAAAAAAGAGGAAGTGTATCTTACTGAGTTTGTTGTACTTGGATGTACAGGGTAATGAAGAGGAGTCAGGAGTAAGGATAACGGCATTTGAGAGGGTGTCTGTGATGAGAGACACCAGCTGGGATACAAGGGCATGTGCTTCAACTCCTGTTGCAATCAGTTGTCTTGTAGATATGATAGTCCCCTCAATGTCTCCTGAAAGTGCTATTGAGAGCAAGTTGACCAGCTTATCTTGTGGAGCTAGACCTACCTGTATGGAGAAGTGTTAATAAAAAAAAGGTCGTTATTAACTTGTTGAATAGAAGACAAAAGTGGTTGGCATCCTTTCGTTCAATGAACTTAAAAGGAAGCATAAAACAAAGGCACCTACAATCTGCTGGACCATGGAACTTGTGATTCTTCCACCCAGTAAGGTTAACTGGTCTAATATGTTCTCTGCTTCTCTCAAGGATCCCTCCGCCTTAGCAACTATCAGTTTCAGTGCTTCTGTCTCAATTTCAATGTCTTCCTGGGCAATGATTTTTGCTAATTTCAGTGTGACATCCATGTCCTTGAGTTTTGAGAAGCAGAATTTCTGGCATCTCGATGATACTATTTTGGGTATGGTGGTGGGATCTTCAGTGATCAGGACAAATACCAAAGTGGAACCATAGCTCCCTTCTATCATGCACAGAAGTTCGCCCCATGCTTCTGCAGTGAGCAAGTGACATTCCTCAATGATAAATACCTTAAAGCCAGGTACTGCTGGCATAAATGATGTGTTCTGGAGGAGTGTTCTGATTTTTTGAAATCCAGTGGTCCTGCTTCCTGAGCATAAGTCCGTGATATAAAGGCTTCTGGAGCAACCTCTGCAACTCCAGCATGGTTTGCTGGGTAAAACAGAATCGCAATGCAATGCCATGGAGAATATTCTAGCTGTAGATGTCTTCCCATTGCCACTGGAGCCATAGAAAAGATAAAGATTTGCAACTTTTTTTATCTGGGCAGCTTTAGAGACGGCCTTCACAATGATTTCATGACCAACGATGTCTTTGAAAGCCTTTGGTTGATATTTGTGACCGAGGCTTGTGTTGAAATCTTTGGTATTGTCAAGTTGGGTATCATGTCTGCTCAGACCAGAATTATAGATATTGTCTTCCTGGACCCTCGGAAAAACTTGATCATGTGAGCAACCGGCTGTCATCTCATTATGGTCATTGATAGACCTTTTGCTGGTCACCTTTCTTGTTCTGGACCAGTGCCAGGGAATGCTCCAGCCATTCCGCTTGGTATTATTATCGTCATTCAGCATTACTGGGACCTTTTTACTTGAAGATGGAGTAAGGAAAGAGTGTTCCATTGCTGCTGAGTAGAAACTCTGGCAAAATTTGTCTTTATTTGAAGGGCAATCTTGACGTTGATGGAGCTGCAAGATATCTGGGTATTCTTTTTTAAAGTTGTGGCCGGCCATTCGATGAATAATTAATCAAAATATCATTTTTAACTTGAAAGGTTTAGCCGGCTATCTTTGGATACTTGTCACTGAACCATTTGATACTACTACTATGAATAAATTTATCACATGTCATCAAGCGTAATTGAAAATGGACAGTTGCCTGGTTTGACATGTAGTATTAGTCTGATCGAAGCCAAAATGAACACAAGTGGCAGCGTTTGGACCGTTCCGCATCAGAATCAACTATTCAACTGGGATGGGATGCGTGAGCTGGGCATTATTTTGTTTTACCAGAGAGAGACCTCAGATTGCATAGGGCATTATGTTGCTTCTTGCTTGTCTTCAAATATATTGAGGCATTTTACCCAGATGCAATGCAAAACACCCTTAATAGAGTTATTATTAATTTATTCTACTCAATAAATAAATTTTTATAAATTGTTTTATCCAATCAAAAGACTCAAAATGGTAAATGAATCCAAAGGAAATTAAATTAAGTTCTAAGATAGGCCGAAAACAGCCAAGGCCACATTAAAATAAATTAATTTTCTTCTTGTTTTATCTTAAAACTTAAATCAAAAAATTAAAAATAATAATTATGCAGCTATTTCAATTTTTAAAAATTCTTTTTCAATAACGAAATCTAAAGCTGCCTATAGCCACCTTAAATTATTTTTCTCAGAAGCCACCACCACTTCCTCAAGAAGTGACAGATTTGGATTCATCCCTAGTCTCAAAGATCTGAAAAGTTATTACTGATTGACCACTACAGATTTACAAGATACACCAATCAAGCCTAACTAGCATATCAAAAAGCTAATGTTACAGAATCATGCACTCCTAAATCATAAATGGCATTTCACGCATATCTGCATCTCTATTACTATTTACTCTTAGTATATCAATACTTATATACGATGTAGTGATGAATTACTTTCAAGATTATAAGTTTTTAACAGTGGCCAATGAGCATAATGGTATTATATTTCTCAAGAAAATCTGCTAGTTTGTTGGGAAAGTCTGTCAGACACTGTAGAGGATGAGAATTAGAAATCAAATTGCTGGATTAGATCATAGATGTATTGAACACTTCTTCGAAAGCTGATGGGAAAGTCCAACCCCGAAGGAAGTTATTTGTATTGTTTTTGTTAGTAATTCTTTACCCTGTTATTCTTTTCAGTTAAACAATTAATAGATCAAAGAATGAATATACATGTATTAGCTAACCAAAAGTTGTTAACAATGCCTAAGAAATTGAAGCAGAACCTATTGCTGGATTTCGGAGCACCTGTTGCAGTAACCTAGCTGCGAGACGTTGAGTGATCCCACCAATAACACGACCTCCAAGACTGCGTGCTTCAGGTTGTTGAAGTACCTGATCAATTAGACTCCAGAATTAGCAATGTATTATTTAATTAATACTAGTTTTTTGTCGAGGACAGATACAATCAGTATAATACAATCCAATACTCAACAACTTCAAAAATTGTTGGATTTCTTCCCAGACATCAAAATAGATTCAATTACAATGTCCTACATGTCTTAATATTTATGAGATTCACACATGCTTTAAAGTTGTCTTCAGATAAAATGTTGTTGTAGCCAATTAGCACATAAACTTTTGGCCTACACAAATAATTCTTCAAATGGTGTCAGAGCAAGGAAATATCTTCTGATGTTGCACCAGGCTTGGTGTCAGAGATCTCATCCTATTCTAGCTTCAGATAGCATGACATCAAACAAATTTCTCTGCTTTTTCTATATGAACTATTTTGGACCATAATAGTCAAACATTTGTTCAAATAGAGTGACAACAAAATCCTTATATTAGTCTGCTGTGCACTTATAATTACATTAACCCATTTTTATATTTATTTTCCATTGGGTACAACTTCAATTTCACTATTATAAAGCTTCAGTTATGTTTTACAGTATATATAAAAAAATTAGCCCTGACAAAAAAGTGCAACAGCTTAATATTCAACCCATTTATTTCCAAGCAAAATTAATCAAGAATTAAAAGCAAAGATAGCACATATAATGGTTCTTACCTGTAATACTGGCTGCAACAGGGCTGGATCAAAGTTTTCAGAGGATTGAAGGAGCCCCCATACCCTAAAAACTTGTTCACGAAGCTGTAATATAGTTTCCAATTCAGTATCACTCATAACAAGCGGTCCCCTTGCGTTGCCATTGAAAATTAGACTCCTCATAAAATCAGGGACATATTTATATGTGTCAACGACAGTTCCCAGAACAACAGCTTCAGTGACACGAACAGACTCTTTAATAACTAAAATCTTGAGCTCTTCATCCTCAGGATCCAGTAATAGCTTCAGAACAGGTTGTAAAGCATCTTTTGCAGAGAAATCTCTATCTTTCCTTCCCTGTAGAAGCAGGTTTTCAAGTCTATTCCACCTGCACCAAACCAAAATACAGTGTTTTTTTAAATGTATCCATCATCCACCGCAAACAGAATATTTATGAAGTTTTAATTTGTTAGCAGATTACATGCCTAAACCTCCCATCCTTGAAAAGCAACTCAATGAGAGCATCTCTGAGATACGGATTTGGATCAGTGAGAAGCCTTTTAGCAAAATATGGATATGAAGCAGCCAGCACCTTGAAGTTGGGATCAGCATAAAGCGCCAAACCTTCTAGTACTGTGAGCGACCTCAGTATCAATGCATAATATGCTGGGACTGCAAATAAATTCACAAGCCAAACCGACATGCTTCATAAGAATGTAAACTGCAGTTTTCTACAATGTCACAACTATAATATTAGAAAATTTATCAAATTAAGAGTTGTGCAATAAATATAGTCAATAAAGTTAAAAAAATTAAATATTACAGGCAACAAGTTCGTAAGACTCAGCACAGCCATTGGATATTTCATAAATCCATAAAATCATGGCCTGTTTACTGTAACCCAAACTAATGTACACAAACCAATAGAAAAGGGCATAACGGTCAGAAGTAAACTTAAACTCACCATTAAATGGATATTGATATAAAACAGCACCCAACCCATCTACAAGTGTTTTAAAGTTTAGTTCGCTCACAGTGGCATTAAGTGCGTCATCGAAGAAATTCCGAAGAGCTGGTACAATTGGGGAAACATCTACATCAGGTGACAAGAAATCTAGAGCATAGTAATCATTGGCCATAGCTTCGTAATCCCGATTAACCATGTGAACAACATGACCAATGATAGCAAATCTTGCTTCTTCTGGGGTCTCACTCATCATCCCAAAATCAAGAAAAGCAAGCTTTCCCTCAGGTGTTGCCAAGAGATTTCCAGGATGAGGATCTGCATGAAAATATCCGTACTCAAGTAGCTGTCTGAGGCTGCACTGAATACCTGTAGTGACCAAATCCAGAACCTTTAAACCCTGTCTTTCAATCGCTTCTTGCTCATTCAACTTGACTCCATCAACCCAGTCCATTGTCAATACTTTGCCACTTGTATAATCCCAGAAGATATCTGGAACAAGGACATCCTCCTTATCAGCATACAACTTTTTGAACCTCCTTGCATTTTGTCCCTCCTGCAGGGACCTGTCAAAATTAAGATCCAAAGCGGAAAGAATCTTATACGAATTACAACAGCTTTATTTAATTTGGAAAGGTCCCAAGAGAAGAGACACACATGAGACAACACCTAATAGTTTTATTGATAAAAAACGAAGATGCTGATCATCTTCATCGATAAATTTCTTTTCTAAACAAACAATTGGTGAGAAAACTAACCTGCACATAGTTGAGTTCTTGATAAACTCTACGTGCAAATTCATCAATAAGGGCAACAACATCACTGGTGATTATGTCGACATACTCATTAATGAGAAATCCTAGACCTCTTACGAGGTAAAAGTCGAGACCAATGGTTTCTTCAATACCAGGGCGTTGAACTTTGACAGCAACGATCTGGGCAGAGTATTTAAGCTGAGCTTTGTAAACTTGGCCTAAACTAGCAGCGGCAATTGGGGAAGGGGAAATGGAAGAGAAAATAGAGTCGAGGGGTAGTCCCAACTCTGTCTCGATGCAGGAAAATGCTTGTGCATCAGGGAATGTCGGCAGTGCATCCTGGTCAATTATAATCACAATTAGTATTTCAGTCATCTTTGGTTGTTGCTACAACATAAGATGAGGCATTCATATGGCTAATTGAAACTAGAAGACACAAAGAGAAGAATAGAGAGATACCTGAAGCTCAGAGAGCTCGTCAAGATACTCTGGAGGGCAGAGGTCGGGTCTGGTGGACAAACCCTGACCAAGTTTGACAAAAGTGGGACCCAATCGGGTGAAGATCCTCCGGAGCTCAGCGGCACGCTTTCTCTTGTTTTGTTCGAGCGCTCCACTCCTTTGGTCTAGAAATAATTTGAGGCCAAATGAACCCAATGCTATCAAAATTTCAAGAGTCCTCCCCAACACCTGAAACATGAAAATCCATCAATCATTGATGGAATTTGGATGAGCAATATAAATGAAGAATTGCCCTCGTACCTGGATGGGCCGTGAGCTGTACTTGCCGGCGATGATTTCGGGGTTATAAACGGAGGCATTGGCGGCACGTGCCATGGCCCTTGCCTCTGCTTGAAGGTCATCCGTTCGATCGCTTCCCAACACCTTTACCTTTTGCACATCTCTATCTCTCAGCGCGGGCACTGCTCTAGGTCTGGCTTCTACCAAAGCTGCCCTTGCTCTTGCTCTTGCTTTGCAGTTCTTTGACCTTGAAATGGAAACCGCCCCACGTGGCCATGAAGCAAGCGAGCAACCGCCGGCCGATACAATACTCATGGTCATGGCTATGCTAATTACACGTATGGTCTGGTCTGGTATTTCTTTCGAATTTTGATTTTCTTGCAATCAAATTATTGTGACCCCCTGATTTTCGGTTAAGGTAACGTGACGTGCTTATTAACTCTTCAGTATCGTGAAATGTGAACCAACTATACCGCCATATTCCACATAAGCAGATATTATGTTATTCTACTTTTGTCTTGTTATCAGTATCTCATGTTCAATAGATGAGATGTTTTTATTAGTCAGGGCTGAGTTTTTTCGGGTTGGATTTCGATGAAATCGATCTAAGATAGTTAACATATAATTGAGAATACCTTTCCTTTATTTAATACTACTATTTCGGTACATAATCTAATAAAAATTGGAAATACCTTTCCTTTATCTCATACTACTATTTCGGTATATAATTTAATATTTAAAAAAATAATAAAAAATTTATATATCAAATTCGATATGTCATGCTAATATTACTTAATATTAATAATTCATACGACGACGAAGACATAATTTTTTTTTTTTTCTCTTATTAACCTAACGTAACTCAATCTTAAAAGCAACCTAACCTAATCTAGTCGGGTTGGTGCCCACCCCTAATTGAAGGATGGGCCAGATGGGCAATGAAGTGGTGAGAATGTTAGCCAATGTTATCTGGATGATGATTGAATCAGAATTAGCATAGCGGGAAGACATGAAAGATACATTGGAATGTGACAGCAGCATGTCTATCGTTTATCTCCTCCGCTTAATTATTCAGTCTCTATGGAAATTGTGGAAATTGAAGCAACAACACGCTTGTCATTTTCTACCGAAACATCATCAAAAATTTAAGGTGATGGTGGTGTGAGTCCTCTTGCTGCCCGGCATGAAAGGAATGAAAAACAACCGATTATAGACATTGCGGGACTTGGAAAATCGGGAATAATAATAGGTTAATGTGTACAGTATGCTAATAGGCACATGAGTGGTCCTCTTCAATAGCAGAGTGCATGAAATACGCATGCAGCTTCTTCCAAGATCACTCTCGGCACAGTAATTCCGTAAGGCCTGAAGGTCCAAGTGTTGAGATTGGCAAATCCATAGCTAAAGGAGTTTACTCTCTTTAAAAAAATGCCTAAACAAAAGCTCTCTCTTCTCACTGCAGGCTCCGCTGCTGGAATCTTTTTGGATAGAATCTTATGGAATTCTCGCACATAAATTGCTTTATTATTATTATTATTATTATTATTATTATTATTATTATTGATGATACATACATGTCACCCACCATCCAAGGCTCGATGCCTAGCAGGAAGTAAAAAGATTTACATGTATACATTTATATATAAAATAAATATTGATGCTGATAACTAGTTGATCAAAAAGCAGCAAACGAAGGCCCTCAGTTCCCAAATACATCACAGGACCCAGTTGGGCTTCGTGGACAAACTCTCTTTCGTATCAACATTCTACAGTTGGGCATTTCCTCTTCCGCCCACCTCTCGGCCTTGATCAGAATTGCTCATCTGACTCAATAAAACCCCCATGATTCCATACAAATAACAACAATAAGTATGTATCGTTTTTCTAACATTGCTATTTCATGTAATTTACAAAATCTGTTGACACTTACAGTGACATAAACATGGCACCCAGACTTTTCATGTTTATCTCTCACAGGCTTATAGCTAACATGTCCGCAAGAAAAAGGCTTAATTTCATGGTGCACAGCCTTCACATGCTGCTGGAGGTTTGATTTCTGTTGGGAACCAAATCAATAAATAGGTAATGTCATTCAAGAAATTAAGTTTTGATACGAAATCAAAGTAGAAGCATCTTACAGTTGAGAATGAGAGCAGACAATCCTTAAACTTGCACTTAAATATTTCAAATGGACCTTGTTGTATGTATATCTTCAACTAAGAGCCACATCAGCAATATGTGCAGGAAACACGAAAGAAACATGTCCATATCATTCGTCAACCGGTCAACAATGAAATATTGACCAGCACGCCAAGTCATTAAGGCTATTTTTATACAAAGGTATAAAAAAGTATTTTAGAAGTTCTATGAAAAATATATCGGTTGAAATCGCATTTTACAATGAAATACATGATTTTTTAGTTTTTTCTAAAATTTCTCTTACTAACCGCGGTAAAAACTAATATTCGGCAAAAATGATTTAATTGACTAAAAATAAATATTGGGGTATACAAACGTAATTTAAGAAGTTCTATTAAAAAGAAATTTGATGAAATCACATTTTCCAATGAAATACACGATGTTTAACTTTACGATCAAATTTTCCTTATGTTTAACCAGTATAAAAAATCATATTTGATAATAAATATTTAATTGCCTATAAATTTCTGCAAATGTATAAAAATAGTATTTAAAGAAATTCTATGAAAAAGAAATTGGTTGAAATAACATTTTACAATGAAATACATGATTTTTTTAGTTTTCGCTCATATTTCCCTTACCACTATCAAAAATCATATTTGGAAAAAATAATTTAATTGCCTCAAAATGAATTATTTTAAGAAGTTGTAAAAATAATAAATATGTTGAAATCGCATTTTACAATGAAATACACGATTTTTTAGTTTTCCCTGAAACTTTTCTTACTGACCATTAAAAAAAAAAAAACAAATCATATTCGGAAAAAATAATTTAATTGCCTCAAAATAAATATATGGGTATAAAAAGTATTTTAAGAAGTTCTACAAAAAAGTAAGTGGTTGAAATTGCATTTTACAATGAAATATATGATTTTTTTAGTTTTTGCTCGAATTTCTCTTACTAACCAATATAAAAAAAAATGATATTTGGAAAAAAATATTTTATTGCCTCAAAATAAATATATGGGTATAAAAAAGTTTTATAAGATGTGATTTTAAAAAGTATTGTAAATCACATTTTACAACGAAATACATGATTTTTTTAGTTTTCCCTCAAATTTCCTTTACTACCACTATAAAAACTAATAATTATAAAAAATAATTTAATTGCCTAAATATAAATATATGGATATTAAAAAGTATTTTAAGAAGTTCCATGAAAAAGGAATCTGATGAAATCACATTTTACAATGAAATATATGATTTTTTACTCTGATCAAATTTCCCTCACTAACCACTATTAAAAATCATATTCGGAAAAAAATTATTCAATAGCCCAAAAATTTCTACATGTGTATAAAAAAGTATTTTAAGATGTTTTATGAATAAAAAATTGGTTGAAATCGCATTTTACAATAATATACATGATATATATATATATAATTTTAGTTTTCGCTCTAATTTCACTTACTAACCACTATAAAAAAATCATTTATGGCAAAAAATTATAATTGCCTAAAAATAAATACATGGATAAAAAAAGGTATTACAAGAATTTCTAAGAAAAATAAATTGGTTAAAATCATATTTATAAATGAAATACATGCTTTTTTAGTTTTCCCGCAAACTTCCTTACTGACCATTATAAAAAAGCAGATTCGTTAAATTTTTTCTAACTGCCTTAAAGTAAATATATGGGTGTAAAAAAGTATTTTAACAAGTTCTAAGAAAAAAAAATTGGTTGAATTAGGGTTTAGGGTTTAGGGTTTTAGGGTTTTAGGGTTGAGGGTTTTAGGGTTTAGGGTTGAGGGTTTAGGGTTGAGGGTTTTACGGTTTAGGGTTTTACGGTTTAGGGTTTAGGGTTGAGGGTTGAGGGTTGAGGGTTGAGGGTTTAGGGTTGAGGGTTTAGGGTTGAGGGCTGTTTAGCTAACGGCAAGATGCAAATTTCTCAAAAACTCATATAGGGACGTTGGACCGAAAATTTAAAATTCGTATATTTCATTGTATTATTGCGATTTAGTCCAAATTTTTTACAAGAACTCCTAAAAATAATTTATTAAAACTACTCGGAAAGTCAGAAGCAAGTTAAAGCTGTTTAGCTAACGGCAAGATGCAAATTTCTCAAAATTCATATAGGGACGTTGGACCGAAAATTTCAAATTCGTATATTTCATTGTATTATTGCGATTTAGTCCAAATTTTTTACAAGAACTCCTAAAAATAATTTATTAAAACTACTCGGAAAGTCAGAAGCAAGTTAAAGCTGTTTAGCTAACGGCAAGATGCAAATTTTTACAAAATTCAAATAGGGACGTTGTACCGAAAATTTCAAATTCGTATATTTCATTGTATTATTGCGATTTAGTCCATATTTTTTACTAGAACTCCTAAAAATAATTTATTAAAACTACTCGGAAAGTCAGAAGCAAGTTAAAGCTGTTTAGCTAACGGGAATTTACAAATTTCTCCAAAATTCATATAGGGACGTTGGACCGAAAATTTCAAATTCGTATATTTCATTGTATTATTGCGATTTAGTCCAAATTTTTTACAAGAACTCCTAAAAATAATTTATTAAAACTACTCGGAAAGTCAAAAGCAAGTTAAAGCTGTTTAGCTAACGGCAAGATGCAAATTTCTCCAAAATTCATATAGGGACGTTGGACCGAAAATTTAAAATTCGTATATTTCATTGTATTATTGCGATTTAGTCCAAATTTTTTACAAGAACTCCTAAAAATAATTTATTAAAACTACTCGGAAAGTCAGAAGCAAGTTAAAGCTGTTTAGCTAACGGCAAGATGCAAATTTCTCCAAAATTCATATAGGGACGTTGGACCGAAAATTTAAAATTCGTATATTTCATTGTATTATTGCGATTTAGTCCAAATTTTTTACAAGAACTCCTAAAAATAATTTATTAAAACTACTCGGAAAGTCAAAAGCAAGTTAAAGCTGTTTAGCTAACGGCAAGATGCAAATTTTTCCAAAATTCATATAGGGACGTTGGACCGAAAATTTAAAATTCGTATATTTCATTGTATTATTGCGATTTAGTCCAAATTTTTTACAAGAACTCCTAAAAATAATTTATTAAAACTACTCGGAAAGTCAGAAGCAAGTTAAAGCTGTTTAGCTAACGGCAAGATGCAAATTTTTACAAAATTCAGATAGGGACGTTGGACCGAAAATTTAAAATTCGTATATTTCATTGTATTATTGCGATTTAGTCCAAATTTTTTACAAGAACTCCTAAAAATAATTTATTAAAACTACTCGGAAAGTCAGAAGCAAGTTAAAGCTGTTTAGCTAACGGCAAGATGCAAATTTCTCCAAAATTCATATAGGGACGTTGGACCGAAAATTTCAAATTCGTATATTTCATTGTATTATTGCGATTTAGTCCAAATTTTTTACAAGAACTCCTAAAAATAATTTATTAAAACTACTCGGAAAGTCAGAAGCAAGTTAAAGCTGTTTAGCTAACGGCAAGATGCAAATTTCTCCAAAATTCATATAGGGACGTTGGACCGAAAATTTCAAATTCGTATATTTCATTGTATTATTGCGATTTAGTCCAAATTTTTTACAAGAACTCCTAAAAATAATTTATTAAAACTACTCGGAAAGTCAAAAGCAAGTTAAAGCTGTTTAGCTAACGGCAAGATGCAAATTTCTCAAAAACTCATATAGGGACGTTGGACCGAAAATTTCAAATTCGTATATTTCATTGTATTATTGCGATTTAGTCCAAATTTTTTACAAGAACTCCTAAAAATAATTTATTAAAACTACTCGGAAAGTCAGAAGCAAGTTAAAGCTGTTTAGCTAACGGCAATTTGCAAATTTCTCCAAAATTCATATAGGGACGTTGGACCGAAAATTTAAAATTCGTATATTTCATTGTATTATTGCGATTTAGTCCAAATTTTTTACAAGAACTCCTAAAAATAATTTATTAAAACTACTCGGAAAGTCAGAAGCAAGTTAAAGCTGTTTAGCTAACGGCAATTTGCAAATTTCTCCAAAATTCATATAGGGACGTTGGACCGAAAATTTCAAATTCGTATATTTCATTGTATTATTGCGATTTAGTCCAAATTTTTTACAAGAACTCCTAAAAATAATTTATTAAAACTACTCGGAAAGTCAGAAGCAAGTTAAAGCTGTTTAGCTAACGGCAATTTGCAAATTTCTCCAAAATTCATATAGGGACGTTGGACCGAAAATTTCAAATTCGTATATTTCATTGTATTATTGCGATTTAGTCCAAATTTTTTACAAGAACTCCTAAAAATAATTTATTAAAACTACTCGGAAAGTCAGAAGCAAGTTAAAGCTGTTTAGCTAACGGCAATTTACAAATTTCTCCAAAATTCATATAGGGACGTTGGACCGAAAATTTCAAATTCGTATATTTCATTGTATTATTGCGATTTAGTCCAAATTTTTTACAAGAACTCCTAAAAATAATTTATTAAAACTACTCGGAAAGTCATAAGCAAGTTAAAGCTGTTTAGCTAACGGCAAGATGCAAATTTCTCCAAAATTCATATAGGGACGTTGGACCGAAAATTTCAAATTCGTATATTTCATTGTATTATTGCGATTTAGTCCAAATTTTTTACAAGAACTCCTAAAAATAATTTATTAAAACTACTCGGAAAGTCATAAGCAAGTTAAAGCTGTTTAGCTAACGGCAAGATGCAAATTTCTCAAAAATTCATATAGGGACGTTGGACCGAAAATTTCAAATTCGTATATTTCATTGTATTATTGCGATTTAGTCCAAATTTTTTACAAGAACTCCTAAAAATAATTTATTAAAACTACTCGGAAAGTCAGAAGCAAGTTAAAGCTGTTTAGCTAACGGCAATTTGCAAATTTCTCAAAAATTCATATAGGGACGTTGGACCGAAAATTTCAAATTCGTATATTTCATTGTATTATTGCGATTTAGTCCAAATTTTTTACAAGAACTCCTAAAAATAATTTATTAAAACTACTCGGAAAGTCAAAAGCAAGTTAAAGCTGTTTAGCTAACGGCAAGATGCAAATTTCTCCAAAATTCATATAGGGACGTTGGACCGAAAATTTCAAATTCGTATATTTCATTGTATTATTGCGATTTAGTCCAAATTTTTTACAAGAACTCCTAAAAATAATTTATTAAAACTACTCGGAAAGTCAGAAGCAAGTTAAAGCTGTTTAGCTAACGGCAAGATGCCAATTTCTCCAAAATTCATATAGGGACGATGGACCGAAAATTTCAAATTCGTATATTTCATTGTATTATTGCGATTTAGTCCAAATTTTTTACAAGAACTCCTAAAAATAATTTATTAAAACTACTCGGAAAGTCAGAAGCAAGTTAAAGCTGTTTAGCTAACGGCAAGATGCAAATTTCTCAAAAATTCAGATAGGGACATTGGACCGAAAATTTCAAATTCGTATATTTCATTGTATTATTGCGATTTAGTCCAAATTTTTTACAAGAACTCCTAAAAATAATTTATTAAAACTAAATCTACTCGGAATCAAGTCAGAAGCAAGTTAAAGCAGTTTAGCTAACGGCAAGATGCAAATGTTTACAAAATTCAGATAGGGACGTTGTACCGAAAATTTCAAATTCGTATATTTCATTGTATTATTGCGATTTAGTCCATATTTTTTACTAGAACTCCTAAAAATAATTTATTAAAACTACTCGGAAAGTCAGAAGCAAGTTAAAGCTGTTTAGCTAACGGGAATTTACAAATTTCTCCAAAATTCATATAGGGACGTTGGACCGAAAATTTAAAATTCGTATATTTCATTGTATTATTGCGATTTAGTCCAAATTTTTTACAAGAACTCCTAAAAATAATTTATTAAAACTACTCGGAAAGTCAAAGCAAGTTAAAGCTGTTTAGCTAACGGCAAGATGCAAATTTCTCCAAAATTCATATAGGGACGTTGGACCGAAAATTTAAAATTCGTATATTTCACTGTATTATTGCGATTTAGTCCAAATTTTTTACAAGAACTCCTAAAAATAATTTATTAAAACTACTCGGAAAGTCAGAAGCAAGTTAAAGCTGTTTAGCTAACGGCAAGATGCAAATTTCTCCAAAATTCATATAGGGACGTTGGACCGAAAATTTCAAATTCGTATATTTCATTGTATTATTGCGATTTAGTCCAAATTTTTTACTAGAACTCCTAAAAATAATTTATTAAAACTACTCGGAAAGTCAAAAGCAAGTTAAAGCTGTTTAGCTAACGGCAAGATGCAAATTTCTCCAAAATTCATATAGGGACGTTGGACCGAAAATTTAAAATTCGTATATTTCAATGTATTATTGCGATTTAGTCCAAATTTTTTACAAGAACTCCTAAAAATAATTTATTAAAACTACTCGGAAAGTCAGAAGCAAGTTAAAGCTGTTTAGCGAATGGCAAGATGCAAATGTTTACAAAATAGGGACGTTGTACCGAAAATTTAAAATTCGTATATTTCATTGTATTATTGCGATTTAGTCCAAATTTTTTACAAGAACTCCTAAAAATAATTTATTAAAACTACTCGGAAAGTCAGAAGCAAGTTAAAGCTGTTTAGCTAACGGCAATATGCAAATTTTTCCAAAATTCATATAGGGACGTTGGACCGAAAATTTCAAATTCGTATATTTCATTGTATTATTGCGATTTAGTCCAAATTTTTTACAAGAACTCCTAAAAATAATTTATTAAAACTACTCGGAAAGTCAGAAGCAAGTTAAAGCTGTTTAGCTAACGGCAAGATACAAATTTCTCCAAAATTCATATAGGGACGTTGGACCGAAAATTTCAAATTCGTATATTTCATTGTATTATTGCGATTTAGTCCAAATTTTTTACAAGAACTCCTAAAAATAATTTATTAAAACTACTCGGAAAGTCAGAAGCAAGTTAAAGCTGTTTAGCTAACGGCAATTTGCAAATTTCTCAAAAATTCATATAGGGACGTTGGACCGAAAATTTCAAATTCGTATATTTCATTGTATTATTGCGATTTAGTCCAAATTTTTTACAAGAACTCCTAAAAATAATTTATTAAAACTACTCGGAAAGTCAAAAGCAAGTTAAAGCTGTTTAGCTAACTTCAAGATGCAAATTTCTCAAAAATTCATATAGGGACGTTGGACCGAAAATTTCAAATTCGTATATTTCATTGTATTATTGCGATTTAGTCCAAATTTTTTACAAGAACTCCTAAAAATAATTTATTAAAACTACTCGGAAAGTCAAAAGCAAGTTAAAGCTGTTTAGCTAACGGCAAGATGCAAATTTCTCAAAAATTCATATAGGGACGTTGGACCGAAAATTTCAAATTCGTATATTTCATTGTATTATTGCGATTTAGTCCAAATTTTTTACAAGAACTCCTAAAAATAATTTATTAAAACTACTCGGAAAGTCAGAAGCAAGTTAAAGCTGTTTAGCTAACGGCAATTTGCAAATTTTTACAAAATTCATACAGGGACGTTGGACCGAAAATTTAAAATTCGTATATTTCATTGTATTATTGCGATTTAGTCCAAATTTTTTACAAGAACTCCTAAAAATAATTTATTAAAACTACTCGGAAAGTCAAAAGCAAGTTAAAGCTGTTTAGCTAACGGCAAGATGCAAATTTCTCCAAAATTCATATCGGGACGTTGGACCGAAAATTTAAAATTCGTATATTTCATTGTATTATTGCGATTTAGTCCAAATTTTTTACAAGAACTCCTAAAAATAATTTATTAAAACTACTCGGAAAGTCAGAACCAAGTTAAAGCTTTTTAGCTAACGGCAATTTGCAAATTTCTCAAAAATTCATATAGGGTTGATGGACCGAAAATTTCAAATTCGTATATTTCATTGTATTATTGCGATTTAGTCCAAATTTTTTACAAGAACTCCTAAAAATAATTTATTAAAACTACTCGGAAAGTCAAAAGCAAGTTAAAGCTGTTTAGCTAACGGCAAGATGCAAATTTCTCAAAAATTCATATAGGGACGTTGGACCGAAAATTTCAAATTCGTATATTTCGTTGTATTATTGCGATTTAGTCCAAATTTTTTACAAGAACTCCTAAAAATAATTTATTAAAACTACTCGGAAAGTCAGAAGCAAGTTAAAGCTGTTTAGCTAACGGCAATTTGCAAATTTCCCCAAAATTCATATAGGGACGTTGGACCGAAAATTTAAAATTCGTATATTTCACTGTATTATTGCGATTTAGTCCAAATTTTTTACAAGAACTCCTAAAAATAATTTATTAAAACTACTCGGAAAGTCAAAAGCAAGTTAAAGCTGTTTAGCTAACGGCAAGAGGCAAATTTCTCCAAAATTCATATCGGGACGTTGGACCGAAAATTTAAAATTCGTATATTTCATTGTATTATT